>JASDQU010737738.1:151911-166235 GCA_032191745.1 Picea mariana | reverse complement strand
TTTTGTAGATACATTCCCCTCACCATCAAAGGTGAGTTTGGACAAGAGAGAGACTGTCTTGTTGGGAATATCAGGTAATGAGAAGTGGAAAGCATGTTCCAACACAGTGGTTTGGGGAGCCATGAGAAATTAATTAAATTTGAAAAAAAAACGACTCCTATAAGGCCAGTTTGTCAGTCTGGCCCTCCTTCTAGCACAATTTGTTGACGGACAAATTTGACATGCCCTCAACTGGAAGAATAAATCTGGTCCGAGGTTGTCTAAATAACCCAAGCCGTTTGGTGTAAACTATTCTGATGGGTTTAATGGCTTCGTTAGCCAACTAGGGTCCTAAAGATAGAAAAATAAAATAAACTAACTAAAGAAAAGATTCTAACAATCGACACAATAATTACAAATATTTATCTAAGAATGTGAATATACAAATGATTATGAACAATTTATATATAGTTTACAAGGTTTGCATGAAATCTTGCGAAAATGATTGTTTGATAAAGTTTAAGAATCAAATATGAACAACACTTCTTTTTGGATTTTTTTTAAAGATATTAAATGAACAAATTGACGGTGTCGCAGCCCTCTCACTACCCATGGGTCCTGAAGTCCATGCGCCTCCATAGGATCTCTCTCTCCTTGGCCTGAAGAACTCTTCCATTCTTCTTATCCCCTATCGGGAATCTGCAACCCACAGTTCTCTTCTATCGTGATCCTTCCTTCTTGCTTTCGGTGGATCGGAACTCGCTGCTTCGCAAGTTTAACAGTCGAGCGTTTCCCCTCCGGATCCCCGAGACCCGAGATCAGTCAACGCTGACTTTTCTTCTGCCTATTGGGTTTTTGCGCTATCGCGACCTCGCCACTCGCGAGTCCTAGCACTCGTTCCCTGACTTCCAATAGCCAAGATTTCGAAGTGCTGATATCCTCCCGTCACGATCTCGCTACCTCGCCTTTCGTGACTTGAACATCCCAAATATTGAGCTTCTAACTTACGAGCTCCGCTCTCGCGAGATTTTCGGCATCAACCACCTGTCCTCCACTATCCTCTGTGGCCCACACTTCTGGAATCATTGTCGGAATATCGCCTCTCGCGACTTCGCGACTCCCGCTGCCTAATCTTCCCCTCCTTTCTCCAGATATGCCGATCCGCGAGTATGAACACACTCCTCTTGATCCCGATTAACGCTCCTACCATCTTGAGCTTTGAACTTCTTTCCACACATGCACTATGGTTTCCTTACACCTCTACAAGATCCTATGCCTCAAATTCTCGCGACTTCTCTTTGGAGAATTCCAACGGTCCGTTCAACTTACAAATTGAAACAAGCACTTACTCCATGAAGCACTGTCCAACTACACACAAGTTTCGGCATTTGCTCGAAAACTTCCAGCACAACCTCTCAGTGCAGTCCTTTGACAACTTTAAAAGGCTTATTCCTCCTGAGCTTGTTCTCGACTTATCAGCCGATGAGAACTTCTTGCACGCACTCCTTGCGGCAATCTTCAATCATGGCTAAGTGATGAAGTCTTCGATCCTGCACGCTTACCTGCAGCAGCAGTCCTTCAATCCCTTTTCTCAGAATCGCAACTCTGAGTCTTCATCTAGCCTGCGCACGCCTTGCACGACTCTGTGCCTGTCAACACTTCTGAGAACTTAGAACAAAAGTTTCCTCTATCTGAACCCTGCAGTCATGCACTCCTTGCGGACAATTCAACTGCACTCTTTGCAGGAATCCTCTGGTTCAAGATAGAGAAACAATTGAAACTAACTCCTTGCTCTCACATATTTCTATTCAACTTATGAAATCCCATACACAGCATGTAAAAGCAAATGCATGACAGGAAGCAAACATTCATGAGCATAATATCAACAATACACAGAGAATAACACAACCATGGAATTGAATCAAAGCTTTCTTCTATTAATTCAATTTCTGTACATGGAAGTTCTTCACACTGTTCTCTGCTGCTCTTCTCTTCTTATTCATCATCCTCTTACAATGTACAAAGGAGGGTGTCTATATCCCATTTCCCTCTCGAAAAATAAACTGTCTAATCTAGAATTAAATGTTCTATCTACTTTACATTAAATCTATTGCATGCCTCATCTACCTAAGGACGAGAGCTATCCACTCAAGGTCCATTATAATATACAAAGTGCACTTCATTGACTCCATGCATTAATGTTTGGTGCAACAAGTATCAAGGTGTTTCAAAATTTGTGCTGGCGCTGTCTAGCTGTCTCCCGCTTGATGTGCTGGCTCGCTTGACGTGGGTGATGCTCCTGCATCATACTCCCTGGCTTGAAAAATTTCATGGGCTCCTGTCCATGAGCTCCTGCACGGTCTGTCCATGCTTCTGTATCATTGCTTCAGTCTCCCAGCCGGCATCCTCCACTGGGTGATTCTTCCATTTGACCAGATACTCGAAATACTGCTTGTGCCTGGTCTTCTTTCCCACTCGCTTGTCCAGTATGCACTCCATCTGCGG
Organism: Picea mariana; assembly: GCA_032191745.1. Taxonomy (NCBI): domain Eukaryota; kingdom Viridiplantae; phylum Streptophyta; class Pinopsida; order Pinales; family Pinaceae; genus Picea; species Picea mariana. The sequence goes on along the minus strand of JASDQU010737738.1, from coordinate 163,751 downwards.
TTTTTCTGCAACTGGCAACTATTTCATCCACTGGATCACTGGTTTCTCATTTCCAGCCTCTGCTTCTCCAGCCTTGTATGGGTATAAATCCGAAACATTAAATATCGGAGATATCCCGATGCCATCCGACAACTCAATCTCATAAGCGTTCTCCCTGAATTTCTTCAGGACTTTGCACGGCCAGATTTTCTTCATCTTGAGCTTGTTATATGTTCCCCTTGGGAACCTCTCCTTCCTCAAGTGCGCCAGAACCAGATCACCAACTTCAAGCTGAATTTGTCTCTCTTGCTGGTCGGCTCTGTGTTTATACTCCTAATTTGAGTCCATCAGTCGCTGCTTCACCCTGCCGTGAAGTTCCTTCATCGCCTCAGCGAATTCTTCTACGCTCGCGCTGCTAGTTGCAGTGTGTTCTGACTCCCTGAGTTCAGAAACTCCTCTCAGTTGTGTTCCATACACAATCTGAAATGGACTTCTCTCGGTACTTCGATTCACAGAATCATTGTACGCGAACTCTACCTGTGGCAATACATTGTCCCAACTGCTATGGTGCTCTGTCACCAGGCCTCTCAGCAAGTCCCCTAGACTTCTATTGACTACCTCGGTTTGTCCATATGTATGCGGATGGTAAGCAGAACTAAACGCCAAGTTAGTCCCTAGCTTCTTCCATAGCATCCTCCAAAAATGACCTATGAATTTCATATCCCTGTTCGAGACTATGCTTCTCGGCAATCCATGAAGTCTAACAATCTCTTTGAAAAACAAGTTTGCAATGTGGGTTGCATCGCTGGTCTTCTGACATGGAATAAAATGTGCCATCTTCGAAAACCTATCTACCACCACAAAGATGGAATCAACCCCTCTCTGTGTCCTCGGTAAACCTAATACAAAATCCATGCTTATCGCCTCCCATGGCCTCTCTGGTACGGGCAATGGCTGATAGAAACCTGCGTTCTTCTTTCGGCCCTTCGAATGTTGACAAATCCGACACCTGTCAACAAACCTCTTGACATTTTTGTGCATACCCAGCCAAAAATATGATTCGCTCAGCTTTGCGAATGTTTTGTCATGGCCAAAATGTCCTGCCAATCCGCCACTATGCTTTTCCTTCACCAAATTCTCCCTCATGGAGCAATTCAGAATGCACAGTTGATTGCCTCTGAACATCAATCCTTCCTGGATCATATAATCTATCCATGGGCTTCGATCTCTAAGAAATGGATTCTTAGCTGCTTCATATGCTTCTCTGAAATCTGCATCTCCTGCATACATGTCCTTCAGATTTTCAAAACCCAATGTCTTGACTCTGAATTCCTGCAACAACAAACATTTCCTGCTCAAAGCATTAGCCACTTTGTTAGCAGTTCCTGAAATGTGTTTGATCACAAATGTGAAATTCTGCATGTACTCCACCCATTTTGCATGCTTCTGATTCAACTTCTCCTGTTGACTCACAAACTGCAATGCATGATTATCACTGTACAGTACAAATTCTTTCGGGATCAAATAATGCCTCCACTTCTTCAATGCCTGTATGATGGCATAAAACTCTTTATCATACGTGGAGTATTTCAGCTTTGTGTCATCCAACTTCTCACTGAAATATGCAACTGGTCTGTCCTCTTGACTCAAGACCGCTCCTACAGCATATCCACTCACATCACATTTCACCTGAAATGTCTTCTGAAAATCAGGCAACACCAGAATTGGTTGCTCTGTGATCTTTCGCTTCAACAGATTGAAGCTCCTTTCAGCCTCTGCTGTCCAGTGAAAAGTCTTGTGTCGCTTCTTCACTGTTTCCATCATCGCGACGCTAATTCCACTGAAATTCCTGATGAAGTTTCTGTAGAAACTAGCCAATCCATGGAAACTCCTCACCTCGAAAAAATTTCTAGGTGATGGCCAATTCTTGATCACTTCCACCTTCTCAGGATCCATCTTCAACTAGTTCGCTGAAATCACAAAACCCAAATAAATGAGTTCTGTCTTCATGAAGGAACACTTCTTCATGTTGACCAACAGTTTCTCCTGCTGTAGCTTCCTCATTACTGTAGCCAAATTCTTTAAATGTTCATCCTTGGTCTTACTGAAGATCAATATGTCGTCCAGATATACAACTACAAATTTCCCGATGAATTCCCTCAGGACTTCATTCATCAGCCTCATGAATGTACTTGGTGCGTGTGTCAAGCCAAACAGCATGACCAACCATTCGTACAAACCCTCATTTGTTTTGAATGCCGTCTTCCATTCATCACCCTCTCTCATGCGAATCTGGTGATATCCGCTTTTCAGATCAATCTTTGAAAAGTAATTTGCCCCACTTAGGCAATCCATCAGATCATCCATTCTTGGAAATGGAAATCTATACCTGATGGTGATTTTGTTAATCGCTCTAGAGTCTGTACACATTCTCCAGCCTCCATCCTTCTTCGGACTTAGTACTGTTGGAACAACACATGGACTCAGGCTTTCTCTGACCATTCCTTTATCCAGCAGCTCCTGTACCTGCCTTTTGACCTCCTCATTTTCCTGCGGCGTCAATCTGTACGCGGCTTTATTCAGCAAGCTAGCTCTGGGTATGAGATCTATGTGATGACTCACACTCCGCATCGGTGGAAATGAACGAGGTAGTTCATCCATGATGATATCAGTGAACTCTCCCAGCAGTTCTTGAATCTCTTCTGGCAAGTCGTCCACTCTTGTGCTAGTCAGGACAATTCTCGGTTTCCTGACCACAAAGAATTGTGGATCTTCTTTCTTCTCCATCTCATTGAGAAGTTCCTTCCCACTCATGAGAAGTATTGTATTGCTCACTTCCGGATTCACCTCCTTATATTTTATCGGAAGCAACCTGTGTGTCCTCCCATCCTTCTCCAAAGTATATGTGTTCATCCTCCCATCATGAACAACATTTCTGTCATATTGCCATGGTCTACCCAGCAATAAATGACATACATCCATGGGAATAACATCACACATAATTTTATCATTATATCCACCTATCTTGAATTCAACCAAGCATTGTTTAGTAACGCTCACCTGATGTCCTTTTTGTAGCCATGATACTTTATATGGACTCGGGTGATCTGTTGTCTCCAGCTCCAGCTTTTCTACCATCTCGGTCGAAACGAGATTGTCAGTGCTTCCGCTGTCCACGATGACCTTTCATTTTCTGTCCCTGGCTGTGCAAGCTGTCCTGAACAGTCGGCTCCTCTGAGTTGCGTTCTCCACCTCCTTCTCAGGTGTTAAAAGGACTTTATGCATTCCAAGCAATCTTCCGCTGTCTGCATCTTCTCTCTCTACATCACGCCTCTGTGCTTCAGTGATGTGAGCTTCTCCGACGTCTTTCTTCTTCTCTGGACATTCGAATGACTTGTGCCCATTCTTCCCACATGTAAAACATGTGATCACTCCTCCTCTTCCCCTACCTCGACCTCTAGTATGAGGAAGAGCGTTTGCATCAGCATAATCTCCCCGCTGATCATTTTGTTGTCTTCTCTGTTCAACCTGTGGCTGTCCTCGCTGCGAGGTTCCACCTCTTTCAATTTTACCCTGAGGTTTCTGCCATTCCTCCTTGGGATTCTTATATTTGTCTTGGGCAACTGCCTTGCCTCTAGGCTGACCTCCGCCTCGCCCTCGCTGACCTTTCTTACGGCTCAACTTCTCCTCAGCTTTCAGAGCCATCTGGTAAGCATTCTCAACTATTCGGATGGTTACCATGCTTAACTCATCCTGAATGTCGTATCTCAAACCATTCAGGTATATCGCCACCTTTTCATCATCGCTCTCTCGATGAACTACTCTGATATTGAGCCTGTAAAACTCTTCGGTGTACTCCTTCACTGTCATCAACTTCTGTCTCAGGTTTTGCATTCACCTGAACAATGTGATCTGATAATCTCTTGGGATGAATTTCGCTTTCATCTTCGCGATCATTCTGTCCCATCTCTTGATCTTCTGTTTTCCCTTGGAACGTCTATCTGCTTGTAGCTCATCCCACCACAATGCTTCATGTCCTTTCAACCGGGTGACAGCATGTCTGACTTTCTTGTCCTCTTCGATCTCCTCATAGTCGAAGTAGGTGTCAAGAGCTCGGATCCAATCCAATAGCTCTTCTGCATCCAGACTTCCCTCGTAGATGGGAATATCCATTTTCGCCTTCGCACCCATTCTGGCTATGGCTTTGATCAACCGTTCTGTTGATGTGTCTTCTGTTGTGACTTCTCCTGCATGTCCAGCTTCCTCTTCTACTTCGGAATCACTAAGATCCCCTGCACCAACTCTGCGTCTCTGAGCTGTCTCCATCTCCTCGAGTCTTGCTCAGAGGTCTCTCATTTGGAGCTCCATTTCTGGATTCCCTGCCGGCCTTCCTCTTCTTCGCGCATCCCTGTCCTCTGGACCAGGTGACTGCCTTTCTCTCCTGGGCGGCATGATAAATCCTGTCTCAGTCTCTGCTTCAGAAAGAAAAGATGTTCTAGCTCTGATACCACTTTGACAGCGTCGCAACCCTCTCACTACCCATGGGTCATGAAGTCCACGCGCCTCCACAGGATCTCTCTCTCCTCGGCCCGAAGAACTCTTCCATTCTTCTTATCCCCTATCAGGAATCAGCAACCCACAGTTCTCTTCTATCTCGATCCTTCCTTCTTTCTTTCAGTGGATTGGAACTCGCTGCTTCGCAAGTTTAACAGTCGAGCGTTTCCCTTCCGGATCCCCGAGACTCGAGATCAGTCAACACTAACTTTTCTTCCACCTATCGGTTTTTCACGCTATCGCGACCTCGCCACTCGCGAGTCCTAGCACTTCTTCCCTGACTTCCGATAGCCGAGATTCCGAAGTTCCAATATCCTCCCATCGCGATCTCGCTATCTCGCCTTTCGCGACTTGAACATCCCAAATATTTAGCTTCTAACTTACGAGCTCCGCGCTCGCAAGATTTCCGACATCAGCCACCTGTCCTCCACTATCCTCTGTGGCCCACACTTCTGGCGTCACTGTCGGAATATCGCCTCTCGCGACTTCGTGACTCCCGCTGCCTAATCTTCCGCTCCTTTCTCTAGATATGTCGATCCGCGAGTATGAACACACTCCTCGTGATCCCGATTAACGCTCCTACCCTCCTGAGCTTCGAACTTGTTTCCACACCTGCACTATGGTTTCCTTACACCTCTGCAAGATCCTATGCCTCAGATTCTCGTGACTTCTCTTTAGAGAATTCTGACGGTCCGTTCAACTTACAAATTGAAACAAGCACTTACTCCATGAAGCACTGTCCAACTACACACAAGTTCCGGCACTTGCTCGAACACTTCCAGCACAACCTCTCGGTGCAGTCCTTCGACAACTTCAAAAGGCTTATTCCTTCTGAGCTTGTTCTCGACTTATCAGCCGATGAGAACTTCTTGCACGCACTCCTTGTGGAAATATTCAATCACGGCTAAGTGATGAAGTCTTCGATCCTGCGCGCTTACCTGCAGCAGCAGTCCTTCAATCCCTTTTCTCAGAATCGCAACTCTGAGTCTTCGTCTAGCCTGCGCATTCCTTGCACAGCTCTGTGCCTGTCAACACTTCTGAGAACTTAGAACAAAAGTTTCCTCTATCTGAACCCTGCAGTCACGCACTCCTTACGGACAATTCAACTGCACTCTTTGCAGGAATCCTCTGGTTCAAGATAGAGAAACAATTGAAACTAACTCCTTGCTCTCACAGATTTCTATTCAACTTATGAAATCCCATACACAGCATGTAAAATCAAATGCATGACAGGAAGCAAACATTCATGAGAATAATATCAACAATACATAGAGAATAACACAACCATGGAATTGAATCAAAGCTTTCTTCTATTAATTCAATTTCTGTACATGGAAGTTCTTCACACTGTTCTCTGCTACTCTTCTCTTCTGCTTCATCATCCTCTTACAATGTACAAAGGAGGGTGTCTATATCCCATTTCCCTCTCGAAAACTAAATTGTCTAATCTAGAATTAAATGTTCTATCTACTTTACATTAAATCTATTGAATGCCTCATCTACCTAAGGACGAGAGCTATCCGCTCAAGGTCCATTATAATATACAAAGTGCGCTTCATTGACTCCACGCATTAATGTTTGGTGCAACAAGTATCAAGGTGTTTCAAAATTTGTGCTGGCGCTGGCCAACTGTCTCCCGCTTGATGTGTTGGCTTGCTTGACATTGGTGATGCTCCTGCATCACAAATACTAAATGAATACGATTGAAAAAGTGACACAAAAATAGTCAAAGCTAATTAATGTAATCATCGTTTCATTCATAAACAACTATGGTTTGGAAGACCTGCTTCAATCAAGCATTTTAAAGTTTTTGGGAGTAAATGTTATATCAAGAACAATGATGAAAATATTGGCAAATATGATGACCGGGCTGATGAAGGTATCTTTTTGGGTTATGCTACAAATAGTAAAGGGTACAGATGCTACAATAAGACACTGCATAAACTAGTTGATTGTATAGATATAAAAGTTGATGAAGAAATCCCAGTCAGAAATGTAAGCAGTGCTGAACCAAGAACAAAAGATATAGTTGAAGATGAAGATGAACAGGTCCAAGGATCAGAAAAGGAAGAATCTGAATCAGATGAAGATACAAATACTCAAACTGACACAACTTAGCAGAAAGAAGCAAAATCACCTCTCAGAATTGTTAAAAAGAATCATCCTGAAAATCAAATAATTGGAGATATAAATAAAGGAGTTCAGACAAGAAGGAAATTGATTAAAGACTTAGAACAATCTCATGTTGCTTTTTTATCTATGACTGGACCTAAAAATTTTGATGAAGCCAGAAAGCATGATGATTGGATTAGAGCTATGAATGAAGAGCTAGATGAGATTGAGAAGAACAATACTTGGGAGCTTGTCCCTAGACCTGAACATAAAAATATAATAGGTTCCAAATAGGTGTTCAAAAATAAAATGAATGAAAAAGGACAAGTTGTTAGAAATAAAGCTAGATTGGTCTGTAAAGGATATGCACAAGTTGAAGGTTAGGACTTTGATGAAAATTTTGCACCAGTGGCAAGGTTGGAAGCCATATGAATGTTTCTTGCTTATTCATGTCATAAGAACTTTAAAGTTTATCAGATGGATGTTAAGTCTGCATTTCTAAATGGAGATCTAGAAGAAGAAGTATATATGGAGCAACTTGAAGGATTCTCATTGACAGATAATCCTAATTATGTTTGTAAGCTGAAGAAGGCCTTATATGGACTAAAACAAGCACCACGAGCTTAGTATTATAGACTAGACAAATTTTTACAAGAAAAAAGGTTCAAGAAAGGTACTGTTGACAGTAACCTTTACATAAAGTCTAAAGGTGATAATTTACTAGTTGTTTTGGTTTATGTAGATGATATTATTTTTGGCTGTACTAATGAATCATTTGTCTAGTGGTTTGCTAACTCTATGCAAACAGAATTTGAAATGTCCATGATAGGAGAATTGTCATATTTTCTTGGCTTACAAGTAAAACAAAGTTATGCAGGAATATTTATCTCTCAAGAAAAATATTTGAAAGAGATGTTAAAGAAATTTCAGATGGAGGATTCCTCTCTTGTTAGTACACCTATGGTGGTTGGTTGCAAGCTCAGTAAAAATGATGTTTCACCGAATGATGATCAAAGGACATATCACTCTATGATAGGAAAACTTCTGTACATCACAACATCCCGTCCTGATATAATGCAAGCTGTTGGAATGGTAGGTCATTATCAGTCTTCTCCTAAACAAAGTCATTTGGTAGCTATCAAAAGGATATTTAAATACTTGAAGGGAACAATGACTTGTGGTCCGTGGTATCCTAGAAATCAGAATTTCCAGTTAACTGCTTATTCAGATGCAGATTGGGCAAACTGTGCTGATGAGAGAAAAAACACCAGTGGAGGAGCATTCTTTCTGGGTGACTTATTAGTAGCATGGCTTAGTAAAAAGCAAGGATCCATTTCATTATCAACTACAGAGGTAGAATACATTGCTGCTGCTACTTGCTGCACACAAATTTTATGGATGATACAAACTCTTGTAGATTTGAAGGTAACTTACACTGATCCCATTCCAATTCACTGTGATAACACCAGTGCCATTAGTGTCTCCAAGAATCCTGTTCTTCATTCCAAGACTAAGCATATTCCAATAAAGTACCATTTTCTCAGAGAACAGGTTACAAACATAATTGTTCAACTGAATTATATACCTTCTACAAAACAGATTGCAGATATATTTACAAAACCATTAGCAACAACCCCTTTTGGATATCTTCGTCAAAAGTTGGGGGTTATAATTACTTTTGTCTAATTTTTTCACCTGGTCAGGGGGAATACTTATTGCATATCTGGTGTATTTCTAAGATGCTTCTAATTGACAGGGGGAGTATGTACTGCAACAGCTCAGGGGGAGCGTGTTTCTTCTTTGACGTTGATGTCAAAGGGGGAGAAAGTGTGGTAATTTATTTCAAGATGTGATTTCAAGGATTCTATAGGAAAGTTACAGTGGTTTCCATCAATGCCAAAGGGGGAGACTGTTGGCAAATATTTAACAGACAATGCATGCTTGTATGCTTGTCATTGATTGCAAGTACAACAATGAAGATGGAATGAGTACAGAAAGTATGTAATATATGGGCATTATGAGGAGATGTTGCAGAGAAGGTTCGAATAATCTCAGAAGAGTTAGTGCAGAGGATCGTTGGCAGATCATCGATGGAAAAATCAGAGTAAGTAGAACAAAGTAAGCTCAGGAGGAGAAGCAACATTTATGATCGTTGGATCCCATTTTAATTCCCGAAAGAAGGTGGACCGTTGATCTGAGCTCCATATCGAAGCTTCACCTATCGCGACTTGGAGAGGTAAGAAACATAACCACCAAAATCGCGATATGCGAAATCACGATTTAATCGTAGCCGTTAGATCAAGGCGTGACCTGGATCGTTGATCTGACTCCATTTTTGAGTTTTGTGAATCGTGAATTGGAGAGGCAAGAAACATAACCATCGAAATCGCGATATGAGAAATCGCGATTTAATCGCAGTCATCAGATCAAGGTGTGATCTGGACCATTGATCCAACTCCATTTCGGAGTTTCGCGAATCGCAACTTGGAGAGGCAAGAAACATAAGCATCGAAATAGCGATATGCAAAATCRTGATTTAATCACAGCCGTCAGATCAAGGTGTGATCTGGACAATTGATCCGAATCAATTTCGGAGTTTCATGAATCGCAACTTGTAGAGGTAAGAAACATAACCACAAGAACGCCGAAATCAYGATATGCGAAATCGCGATATGATCTGAGCCATTGAATTAAGATCAGATCTAGACCATCAAATCATAGTACAAGTCGTTGACTTGGAATCAATGGAGGATGGTGTGAAAACTCGCGAGATGCGAGATCGCAATAAGATCTACATCRTCGGATCTATGGAGATTTCAACCGTCGATCAGAMTCGATGAAGTTTATAAACTCGCGAAATATGAAGCACCTTTTGGCACAGCCTATGGTCACAACCAGTGGTCACGAGAAAGGAAGGAGTCAGTTCAAATAAGCTCCATTTCGAGGTTTCGGGGATCGCGACTTGGAGAGTCGAGATGCCTCATCTCCAGATTCACGAAATGTGAATTTGCGAAAAGCACTTTATGCATAAGCGCTTGGTCATGGCTATGGTCATATAGAGGAAGAAGCTAGCGTAGAAAAGATCTATATCAGAGTTTCGAAGATCGCAACATGAAGTTTCGAGACACTTGGCCATAGGAATGCCGAAATGACAAAACCCAATTTAAAGGCAAGATTAATAAAGTTCATCCAACAGTGCAGATAAACTTGAATATGATCGGAGGGATATTGTTCTCTCTCACAGTTAATTCATCAGTTAGCAAAACTGATTCATGATTTCTGATCGGTTGGCGTTTCAATTGCTTAGATGGTTTTTCTTTTGCCTCAGAAGATTCGAAGTGTAACTGTTGTGGGTGTGGTGTATAAAAGAAAAAGATATAGAATGTGTATGGTTGGTTTTTCTAGACGAAAAATGATTTAAAATGTAAGAAAGGGAAAATCACAGGATGCGCAGTGTGAGACTAAAAATATGCGTAGTGTGAGACTGAAAATATGCGCAGTATGAGACTGAAAATATGCGCAGTGTGAGACTGAAAATGTGTGCAGTGTGAAATAAAAATTAGACAATAAGTAATAGATGAGGAAAAGACTTGAAACAGAGCAGAATGACAGAACAAGTTGAAGCAGAGCAGAATTACAGAACAGACAAAGGAAGAGAAGAATTGCAGAACAGTTACAAGAAGACAAGATTTACAGAATAGAGAAGAAGTGGTAAGAATCGATTTATTTGTGTAGCTGGTTGTTTATTTATTCATTTATATTCCAAGGTGGTTGGGAGGTGCTATGGAGGACTGTTGTCCTCAGAGGTTCAAGTGGGAGCTTGAACACAGGGAGTTGTAGCTTCCATCTGGTTGCAGCCAGAGAAACCAGGGTGGCAGGGTGGTGCAAGGGAGAACAAGTGTTCTGTGTTATACAAGTTGGAGCCTGTGTAACTGGAAGTTGGTGCTTCCATCTAGTTGGTGCTGAAACATTAAGGGAGTTTGTGCTTCCTTCTAGTGANCAAGTGGGAGCTTGAACACAGGGAGTTGTAGCTTCCATCTGGTTGCAGCCAGAGAAACCAGGGTGGCAGGGTGGTGCAAGGGAGACCAAGTGTTCTGTGTTATACAGGTTGGAGCCTGTGTAACTGGAAGTTGGTGCTTCCATCTAGTTGGTGCTGAAACATTAAGGGAGTTTGTGCTTCCTTCTAGTGAGTGCTAGAGAAACAAGAGAGTCGATGCTCTCAAACAAGTTGTAGCTTGTAAAACAGAGGTAGCAGCCTTACATTGAGTTGGTGCTCAATTATAGATGATGTACAGAACTTAAAAGACTGCCAATCATTTCGAAGAAGAAGAGGTTTTCTCCCTTTATGGGTTTCCTCTTGAAAATCTGTCTCTATGTATATGTTATGTGTGACTGATGCTCATTACTTTTACTATCCATATGTTGTATAATGTTGATGTTCACTTGATGAAATATTAAGAATGTATTAATAGACTTAAAATTGTTTAAGCATAATAACAACTGATTCACCCCCCCCCCTCTCAGTTGTCTTAGTAATTTCAACAACTTGGAGCAGGAAAAAGGGCAACGGTACGCTTCCCTATTTGAATGATAGCATGTTGTTCGGATGTATGAATAGCATTTGCATGTGTATTGAGTAGGTAGTTGCATGTCTAGTCTCATGACCTTGAAATTTTAATGATGGCAAAGTTCCTTAATTCTGCCTTCTAATCGCTGGATAAGTTTAGCGCTGCTTGTTATATATTTGCTAGATGAACCAGCATTGTGTTGCATTACTTCCTTTGTAACCTAAACTCTATTGATGTCCTCTTGAATGGCCATGTTTCCTTTTTAAAATTATTGTGGCTATGATTAACTCTTTTTGACAGTCACCCTTGTTGTCAATGTTATCCTCTACCCTGCTCGCTTTTTGACTAAATTTATATGTCTGAAATTATAAGTCTAAATTTATGGGTTTGAATGATTAGGTTGAAAGTGAACTCTAGAAGTAGTAGTCGGTTACCACCATAACAGTACAGGTATATGAAACAGATGCAGGGATGATTTTAAGGATGGAAATTTATTTTAAAATGTAGAAACCTTAGCAAATCTTACTAATCCTTCATATGCTAACTATAAATGTTTGGATATATTTTTGTAAAAATATTCAAATTTCTAAGGATTCTATATAGTTTTTATAAAATTTTGGTGATTTT
>JASDQU010737738.1:123361-149432 GCA_032191745.1 Picea mariana | reverse complement strand
CTTTTCTGACACACCATTTTCTTGTGGTGTTCTTGGAACTGTCTTCTCTCTACGAATCCCATGGTATGAATAGTAATCATCAAAATCCTTGTTGCAATATTCACCTCCATTATATAATCTGAGACACTTCAACTTTTTTCTTGTCTCATTCTCAACCAAAGCTTTCCATTTCTTAAAAGTATCAAAAACATCAGATTATTGTCGAATGCAATAAACCCAAGTTTTTCTAGTTGCATCATCAATAAAAGTAATATAATAATGAGAACCACCAAGAGATGATACCTGAGCTGGTCCCCATACATCTATATGCACAAGCTCTAACCTTTCACTCTTCTTTTCTTTTCTGACTCTGATAAATCTGACTCTCTTCTGTTTTCCATAAACACAATGCTCATAGAAGTCCAAATCAATTTGTTTAATATCTGGCAACAAATTTCTTTTGTGAAGTATCTGCATACCCTTCTCACTCATGTGTCCCAGCCTATGATTCCATAGTGTTGTATCCACTTCTGTAGAATCTAAAGAGATAGAAGAGTCAATATTACCAGTACATAAATACAATGTACCTACCTTCTCTCCTTTTGCTATCACCAATGATCCTTTGATGACCTTCCACATCTTATCTGTAAATATGGATACACAAGCTTCACTTGCCAACTGCCCTGTTGAAATTAGATTTTTCCTTAAATATGGAACATGTCTTACCTCTTTCAACAACCATTGGTTTCCATTGCATTGCTTTATTTTTACCTTTCCCATTCCAACAATTTTTCATGGTGCATCGTCACACAAATGAACTTGTCCAAAATCACCTTGAACATAATCTAGAAAATGTTTCCTATGGGGTGTGGCATGAAATGAAGCCCCTGAATCTACTACCCAAGACTCGGAAATATTATCTACAGAAAGAATCAAAGCATCTTGTAACACATCACCTGTTACATTTGCTTCCTGATTTCTCTCCTGCTATCCATCTCTTTGTTTCTTTGGAGCTCTGCAGTCTTTCTTCAGATGTCCTTTCTTCCCACAATTCCATCACTCTATCTTTCCAAGTCTGGATTTGGATCCCTTCCTAGAATTCCCACGGTTCCTGAAACCCTTTCCTCTATCCTTTTGTCTTCCCCTGTTCTCCATGTTCAATGCATTTACTGATGTATGACCTGTGCTTTTCCGTTGCATTTTCTCACTAAGGATAACACCAACAACATCATCAAATTTTAAAGTATTTGAACTAGAGACAGAGTTACTTACAACCATAACTAAGCCATTCCAACTTTATGGCAATGAACACAAGATTAGAAGAGCCATGACCTCATCATCAAAGTCCACTTTTACAGAACTTAGTTGATTAGTAACCGTATTAAAATCATTTAAATGATTTGCAACAGACCCACCTTCTGACATCTTCATATTAAATAATCTCTTCATTAGAAATACCTTATTGGACGCCGAGTTTTTTTCATACAATTTGGGAAATGCATCCATCAAACCCTTCGTTGTCTTTTCTTTGGAAATATTGAAAGCCACCGACGCTGCCAGGCTCATCCATATCGTTCCTAGATCCTTTCTATCAANCCCATTCTTCATCCTTCGTAGCCACCGGCTTCTTTGTTATTCCGCCCAATGGTAGGAATAGATCCTTCTAATATAAATAGTCTTCCATCTGCATCTTCCATAACTGGTAGTTTTGGCCGTTAAATTTCTCGACCCTAAAATTTCCATCTTTCGACATTGCTCCCACTTGAACCAGGAACCCTCTTTTCCTACGAGTTACCTTTCGCTCTGATACTAGTTGTTAGAAAAACAGGACCGTGGAGCAATAAAATAAAACAAATGCAGGAACAAAAAAAAGAAGATACACAATACAATAGAGACACAAATTTACGTGGTTCACCTAGTGTGGGCTACGTCCACTAGAGAAATTGTCAAGTCCTTCCTTTATTATTATCCAACATATGAAGGGATACAACCTACAAAAAACCCGCTATAACTTCCTCTTCTTTCTCTCACAGTCACCTATCTCAGAATACAATATTAGCCATCAACCATAGCCGCAATACATTTCCCTCATAAAATAGGGTTGCCTTCTAGGGAAAAAAACCCTAACATAATATCTATTGTTAAATCTGTGACCTTATAATGAACGGTCCAGATTTACAATAAAATTACAATATACATTTACAAGGCAATTTTTCCTTCAGGGGACACTGCCCCTGAACCCCCGCTGGGGGCCCACTTGCCCCCAGACCCCCCAGTCGGGGGGTAGCCCCCCCAGACCTCGCAGAGGGGGTACCCCCCTCTACACTCCCTTGCATGGAAGAGTGTACATACTTCTGGGGTGTAAATACTTCGGGGTATAAACACGATTGAAAGTAAAATACCTCTGAATCGAGAAGATAATTAGGCTCCAAAACCAACATCATCTACCAAAATAATTGAAAAAAGGTGTAGTAGAGATTGGAAGAAAAAATGTAAAAGAAGAGAATGTCCTATTGGTTGAAGATTTGAAGCATAATCTACTCAGTGTTAGTAAAATGTTTGATCAAGGATATACTCTCACGTTTGACTCACAAAGATGAAAAATCAAAGAAGAAGGTTCAAGAAGATTGGTTGCAACTGCAACAAGAAGACCAAGTAACATATACATCCTAAATCCATGAAAGATATCCAAGGAAGAAATAGATCATAAAAATGAAGTGTTATTAAGTGCTATATGTCTAGGGGGAGCAACCCCAAAGAAGAGAGTTACCTTTTTCCATTAAACTCAGGGGGAGCAACCCTACCCTTTTCCATTGATGTCAAAGGGGGAGATAAATTTGGATCATTATGACAGGGGGATAATGAGCGTTTCCATCAATGACAAAGGGGTAGATTGTTGGAATATTGGTTGTTGTCATTGATTTCAACCCGTCATTCATTTTGGACCACAAGATTGATGAAGTTATTTGGACATGAAGGACAATGCACATGCAGACACAACACCCATGGATGGATATTATACATCATGTTGTTTTCGATGGTAGGTGGAACATCACGTGGATCCTCATGGTTGAGGAGAAATGAATTTTTGAAGATGAAAAAGTGAATTGAAGAAGGAAGTACAGGTCGGCCCTGAAGATAATTAATGAAAATAATTACAAAATAAGAAAGTGTCAGGTTGACCCTAATGTTAAAAGGAAGTGATATAAAGGGTATACATATATATATATATCATTATACATTCATTTTGAATACACACAATTCGAATTTAAGAGGAAATATGAAGTAAAGAAGGCCGAATTTCAAGGGAGGATGAACTCTTTTGGTGATGTGTTCTAAGGCATGTTATTTACAGGTCATCTTACCATTTTTTCTATAAATTTTTTTCTATAATGATTAATATAGTGAAATTTGTATGGTATTGAGAAGACATATCTAAGTACTTGTGGTAAAATTTTCAGCTCTTTATTCACTCCACTTTTGGAGATACGCTCTGTGGAAGATAAGGTTTTTGACTAGTTCTGAATATAGTCATAAACAGGTGTTCCGGGTAAAAAAGTCATAACTTATTCATAGAGAATCCAAATGAAGTAAGACCAATTTCATTGGATATATTATGGGTTGTAGTTTCTTGTTTGTGAATTTCAGAATCAGATGGTAAATATTGAGTGTGGGACATTCTGTACAAGTTCGCTCTCCGGAATAAACCAGAATTGAATAAGGTCTACCATTCTCTTTATAACTTATTTTTGGGGAGGAGTCAAGGAGTGAAATTTGGAGGAGTTTCAGAGAAAACATTGAGTTATATTATCTAAAGGATCAAAGTATTCTATGAAGTGAAGAATTGCAGAAGTTGAAGAAGTCTCAAGAATCATTATCTGGTTCTATGTGATGGTTAGTTGATGGTGATGATTTAATGTAAAGTTTTATTATCTCTCATATATTCTTGGGTGGAAGGATGGGGAAAGGATGGAGAGGTCAACCCTCTCTTGATATTGAAGGATTGTATATTCCTTTTGGAGGTTTATCCCTCCATTTATATTTGGAAGTTGGAGCTACCTTTGGAAGTCATTACTTCCCTTGAACAACAAATATTGATTATTTCTCATATATTGTGCATGGTGTATTGTGGTGTATTGGTGTAACTCTTATACTATTGTTCATTTCTCATTGGATATAATTGAATGGTTTAAGGATAAGTTGAAAAAGTTTTAAAATTGTACTTGATACCGATTCATGCCCCTCTTAGTATCAACAACTCTCTGTTGGGACTTAGAAATTCTCAACTATTGTTGTGAGGGAAATCCCCTTATAGACTAGAAAATAGGGTTATCTTATGCATGCAGATATGACCAAAAGAAATCTACTTTATACCTTCATCCCCAGACTTAAACCCCATTCCTTTTCAGAAAATACATGGTTAGACCAACTCTTGTACAAGAGTTGGATCAGTGCTAGCTGAAGCTTGCTGGACTAAAGAGTGCGCTACTTCAACTGCAAACAAGGGCATGGACATGCCCGGGTGCCTTGTCCCATACATCATGGCCGACAGGGAAGGAAGTATCCACGGATCGTCGAAGTAAGTCATGTGGAATGACGAAACTTGAAAAATCTCAACCTTATGGTGATTGGATATAAACTTGATATTGCCTTGAGGGGGTGGGTAATCGAAGGTACCCATCAATGATGGGCACAAACCAACCCCTACATTGACGACACCTAGTTGAGGATTATCAATCATTGGGACCATGGATGCACCCAATGCAGGGTCAGGGCTGGAGAAAGGAAATTGATTGATGGTCACTATCCGGCCCTCGTGTGGAAACAACAAGACCCAAAAAACTATAGCAACCACTACTTGCATGGCATAAGTCCAACTCCTTCCTAACAAGAGGTTATAGTCGAGGGGAGCATCGACTATCTCTACTTCGACACACACAGTCTTCCCTCCTAACTACATGGGGAAAGAAGGAATGATACCATGTGGTCAGAATGAATGACCGTCGAAAGCGGTGAGAGTAGGTGACGGAGACAAAATGGCCTAGCCAATGGCCTTCCAACATGCCAATGACATAATGCATGTTGAGGCGCCCTCATCAACCACCATGTGGAAGATATTTCGAGTAAAAATTTTCGTGGGATAAGCCACTACTATCTGAAACGCTACATGGGAAGGCAGATGAGGTTTTAAGTCGGTTGTATCCAACATGATTGTACCTGGATTACAAGTCTCGATAGATCCTAAAGTGGTTAACAAGGCTTTCCACTAGGAAGAGAAGCTTTGGAGGACCTCCAAAGCGGACATCGCACAAGGGGTTTGTGATAAATCTTCCACCTCAGAGTAGTTCTGGGCAGCCCTTGCATTTGGGTTATGAGAATATTTTTTGAATGCACCTTTGGGAATGCGTGTCATTGTTTTGCCCAACGTCTTCTCAATATGTAGAGGAAGATATGGGAGTTCAGCTTCTTTACCCTTCTTAGAAGTGTTTGGTTTACTATAGTCATGCACTCTATTCGATATGAAAGCATCACCCTTCATCATATATACGTTCGCAGATGTGGGGTTCTTCGAAGACAGAGAGGGTTCTTGGCTGCCCCCTTTCGTGCTTGTAGAGGCTTGGGTTAGATTTTGCCCATGTTGAAATGGATTGGTCAACACAGCAAGCTATTGCTGTGTCACAAGCTTTTGGTCTTCTGCAAGCCAAGGACATATATGGGTCGGGTGGTCTTTCATGCACAAGTTTCATGGCTACCTCTCCTTCCGTTTCTCAGTGTTTTCCCCACCAACATTATCGATAGGTTTTTTATCCCCCTTACCCTTATTTCATTGTTTTTTCTTTCCTTCAGGCTGCTGGGTAGCCTTTGGGTTAGTCAATTGCACTGTGTGTACCTCCGACGTTTTGGTAGGGGGAGCAGTCAAAGTAGTAGTTTGGTTGGCCACTGTGTGTTTTATAGATAACTGCTACAACTGCTTCGTTAATTGCTTAGCGGGCTTTGTTTGTGCTGAACCAACAATACCATCGGCATGTGGTCCAGCTCTCTGTCTAGTTTTATCAAGTATTGAGCATGGTGCATCTAGCAAGATGTTGTATAATAAACCCTACTGAGAATAGATGAGCTCAAATTGTTGAGCTCTCATGATGGCGTCTTCTTCGGAGAATACTCCCGACGTCATGACGTATTTGGATAACTGTGGGACCAAAGACTTAAGGAACCACTCAAGCAGGAATGCTAGTGGGACTGGCACCTTAATTAAACTCTTCAGGCGTGTCCATTCTCGGACGTGATCAAAGATATGTTCCACTATGGTCTGTTCGAAATTGGCAAGCAGATTTGTGCCAGTGTCGTATCTTATAGGTAACTAGAAATGGTTTAGGAAAGCCATCACCAGTTCACCGAAGGAAGAGTATCCTGAGCGATCGAGCTCAATGTACCATTTCGCGGCACTCCCAATGAGAGTACATTGAAACAATCACAACTGTATGGAGTCATCTTTCAAGAAGTTAGATGAGCACCAAAGATGGAAAGTAGTCACATGATCTCCTGGATCTTCGTTAGGCTTGGCTTCAAACTTTGGGATGTCCGAAGGCAACTTCATCGGCATAGGAGGCCAATCCGGATCATGACAGATAGGGTCATTCAACAACCTTGTCAAATCTAGCAAGTGCAAAGTAGCCAGGAAGGGTAGTTTGGGTTGTTGGTGATAACCTGGGAAAAAGGGGTTGTGAGTTTGACTAGCACCAGGTTGCCAGGAAAAGTTCGGCTGCTGGCCCAGATTCTGGTAGAAACCATGGCCCTGGCCAGCGTATGGATTTTGTATATGTGGAGACATCATCAAATGATTTCCAAAATAGGACATAGATGGTTGGGAATGCATTACATTCGAAGGACTTTGGGAAAGGTTTCCCCACGTCGGTCCCATGGGGATAGGCATAGTAGCTTGTCCGGGGTTCCATTGATTGTGGAGAGAACTACCCCAGATCGACATTCTAGATGAGGGAATGGATCCCTGCCCAGAATTCTAAGGCCCTGATGTGGAAGAAGTTCCTAGGTTTGTCCCCTGTGCAGGAATAGTACCCTGCAGAGGAATAGGTTGTCCAAAACTGGGATTGCCCCCAGTCGAGAAGGTGGATGACGAGAAAGCGTTGTTACCAAATGTTCCTATCAAATAAAACGGTGTCGAACCTACCGGCATACTATTCGAAGGTGTTCCTTGACTCCCCACTACAAATAAACTATGGTGTGTAGGTTGCCCGACGGATTGCTAATGTGAGCCACCGAGTGAAGGGGATGAAGGAGGTATATAACCTCCTCCATAAGGGAAAGCTTAAAAAGGAGCAGGAGTGTCCCCCATGTGACCTTGTAGAGGAGTGCTAGAGCTCCCTGCCCCTAGACCTGAAGTCTGTAAAGTGGAGTAGGAAAGTACAGGACTTGTACTTGAACTAGGCATCCTGTATGAGAACGGCGGGCCTGTCGCACTTGGTGTGAAAGCGGTTGTGGCCACTGCCAAAGATGGGATCGGACCACTGTGCGATGTAGTGGCGGTCGAGACCATGGTGGCTTGGACCGGTGATGGTGGGTTAGGAGGTGGAAACTCTCCTGTGGTGACAATTGTAGTGGGAATTGAAGAATTCCCAGAAGGAGTAACAACATTTGTTTTCATTGCTGTGTGCAATACTATCTGGCACTCGTAAGGATGAATCGATACGATGGTGGGTGCTGAAAGATCAGTGGTGGAGGTTTCAACCAGACCAAAATCTTTCTCTCCAAGGTCTAAAATGGTTGATTCCTCTGGATGTTGGTCGGGCACAATTTCTTGTGACCCGGTCACTTCAAAAGACCCTTGTTGGTCTAGCTTTCGCCTTAGTGGTGGTGGGCGTGGCTCCAGTGTAACCGGCGATAGGCAAAGAAGACTTCATGATTGGCGAAGCTCGTGATCCTCCACTATGTGAGAATATCAAAGACACTCTAGGGTAGTCTAAATGTTCAAAAGTAACACACACTAAAAAATTCCCTAAAAGATAAGACAGGCAAACACTAAATTAATTGGAAGAACAATTACAACAACCAACACTAGAGCAACTTACCAGTGCAAGTGAAACTCAAACACGGAAGCACCCTCCAGATATACTCTGCGAATCATGGCCCGATGTCTATCCTAGGTACCATGTTATACCCCCACCGTCACCTGTGTATGTCCCTAGAAAAGATAAGCAACTAGGTTTCCAACGCGTAAACAGTCACCAGGCGGGTACAGTCGAAAGTCGAATAGAGCACAATGAGCAGGGTATCGAGCTTGAAACCTATCAAGGGTATCAAAAGCAAGTGGTCTATAAGAAAACTAAGGACCTCGAACATATTCGAGACCCACAAATCCCTGTGGCAAATGCAATCGACGGAATCCCAAAACAAGCCCTTTATATGTGTTCTCCACTACGATTGGTCCAGCTTTGGAGGGCTTATCTCTGCTACCTTTCCGTACACAACCTCATGTTTATCCCCTACGTTAGAGGGGGGTCCCGGATAACTTTCATGATACTAGACTTAGACACTCCCTAACTCATACTCCAATGTTTTATTTTAAATGGCCTTGAAGAGTTTCCTCTCCAACCTAATCCAAGGCCCTAATCCTGAACTAGTTGGTTAACCCTACAAACATAAAAGTCTAATAAATTTTAGATTTAGCGTTAATTTTATGGCTTATATTATGTCAAGGGGTATGAAAGTGAAACTAATGATGTTTTTAAAAGATGAAAGTAAAAAATGGACAGAAAGCTAGAAACAAAAATTTCACTTAATGCAAATTTTCAACAACTTTTCAAAATTTTTATTTTTATTTTTCTAAGATGTTTTGAATCAGCAAACTTAAAGAAGGATTTCACTCAACTACGAGCTACTTACAATATAATTAAACTATCAAGAACTTAAGAAAACAAAGATTTTTCCCTAGCTACTAATGCAAAATCACACTTTTCAACCAAACAAGAAAATGAAAGAGATTTTTTTTTTTCTATTTAAATGTTGATAAAGAAAAAAGGAAAAATACCAACAAGTAAAAAGCCAAGAAAAAAAATTCTAGCCTAATCACAGATCGCAAAGAATCACTTCAAGAAATCACACACTAGCAACTTAAAAAATGACTCTCACACTTGTCTAAAAACCCTAAAAAATTCTTTTTTATGACAACTATTAAATGAGAAAAAGCAAGCTAAGGCTAAGATTAATCCTAAGCTACTGAATGCTAAGATAGAGATTCAAAAACCTGAGAGCTATAACTCTCATCAAGGGAAAGGATGATTTCCTTACCCTAAAAAAAAACTATCTTGCACAAGCACTCTACTGATAATCCAACAGCAAGCGTGTGAACACGAGTTGTATAGAGCCATAGGGTGTGTAACTCGATCTAACCTTCTACAAGCCATGTCTATCTCTAAAACTCTGAAAAAAATAACAACATACAATCCAAACCAGGAAGAGACCACTGATATTGAGAACCAGGATCTCTTGAAGGCTTGGACACTCTCTTTAACAGAAAAAGAAAAAAATGTAAGGAAAAAATTCGTAAAACAAACCAATCCGAGACAAGATTGCAAACAACCAAGACTTAGAAAGAATTCCAGAAAACACTTGAGAATGTCTGATTCTGACAGGGAAGAGGATGACTGCCTCAAAAATTTTCTGGACTCTACACGCTACTGCTACTTCTTCATCTAGCGTTTGCACGCGGGCTGTAAGAGAGTAGGGCATGGGTACATGTGTTCAGACCTTATACAGGCTGCGTGTACCTCTGTGGGTCTCAAAAAAACATAGTCAAGCAAATAACGGACATAGTTGGTATGGGAAACCAGACTCTCTGCTAGCTCAGACTTTGAAGAAACTAAAAAATAGGCAAGAAAACCAGTCTTTTAAAACTACCCAAAAAATAAAATTCCAGGAACCCTAGAGACTTCCCCAGTATGGTCGCCAATTCTGTTGTGAGGGAAATCCCCTTACGAACTAGCAAATAGGGTTATCTTATGCATGCATATATGACCAAAAGAAATCTACTTTCTACCTTCGTCCCCAGACTTAAACCCCATTCCTTTTCAACAAATACATGGTTAGACCAACATACCTTGTTCCAGATGTTCGATGTCGATCCCCCTTTCACGCTTGATTGCTTGTTGGCAGCTATCCTCTCAAGATTGACCTGCGTACAAAACAAGAAACAAACTACACATCCATTTTACCTATAGACTAATGGATTAGAGATTCAAACATATCTTTACTGAACTATGAAGAACTCATATAGTGGGACGGGAAAAGCATTTCTTTATTATTAACTTTAATGAATCAACTTACAATGTCGAGACCGACCACTGCTCCGTGAATCCTGATCCTGGGCTCCTCTTGAAATGTGCTCCAACTTCTTTGCTTTGTATCTCTTCTTGCACAAGGATGGATAAAGGGTTGGGACAATGGGAATATGCAATTGGATAGAGTTTCTTTACTCTATTTTTCCTCCTCCAAATGGGACCCCTAGCCCTTCTTTTATAGGCTAGAAGAAGCTAGGTAATTGGACGAACCCTCGACCATGCATGGCTGGGAGTTTTAGTTAACTCACCCAAAGTTGTGTGCTCCATCGACAACTTTCCTTTTTTCATGCTTTTGTCGGTCCACGTGGGTTGTTTTAGGTCAGCTAGCGTGTGCACACGTTCAGTAATGGAGTAGGGCACGTGGGCCCTTATACAAGAGGTTTTTTAAAGAGTTTGTTCAACAGTGCTTTGGCAAAGAAGGGATCTGAGATGGCCTGATGCCAGGTAAGCATGTATGGTGCAAATTAGGGTTATAACAACTATATGCCAAATTACCTTCTATATAATCCATCATTCCAATCAACTACATGTTTATAGGAGTTCCATGGTTTTAAATTCTCGTAGTTATTTATTTAAAAAACACTATAATCATCAACATAAGTAAGGTTGATTTCAATTATAGCATGAACCTTCACACAAGTACACTACATAGTGCCTTCAAATAATCCTTCTATATGTGCCATAGTTCATACCACAACAACAACAATTTCAATTTCTCATAACAACCTACTCTTCAACAATTTTTCTTGATTCCATAATTATTCCAATCCCCTTTCATGTACAAATTCTCAAGAATATATTTTCATATAGAGAATCCACCACGTATTGGCTTAAGAATCCCTTGTTTAATTTTTAATGCAACTAACCCTAAAACTTACTATTGATGGGTTCCAAAATTGATATCATTTTTGTTCCTATTTTGATGATGTTTGAGTCTATTAAAGCCAAATATGACCCTCATATATACCATTCTTCAACTATCCTAGCCATCATTTGTATACAATTTTTATTTWTTTTTCATGTTTTCATGTTTATATTATGAAATTAAGGTAGAATTTTGAATTTTTTTTATCTCCAATGCAAATAAATATCCTAGCCATAAACTATAAGAATGACCAAGTAGATCACATGTTGAAAATAATCCAAGGTTGCAATAGAGCGATGATGATTTTCAAAAGGATTCAATAAGGCCCAAATCCAAAGAAAACGAGTTGAATTCATTCAATGCACAAGTGGGTAGAGAAATGAAGTGAATACAAGGTAGTTCAATCTCATTTAAATTCATCAATGAATATCTACCTTGGAATGCACGATTTGTTGGTATTTTGATACCTCTAAACTATATATTTCTCTATAAAACACATCATGCATTCAACAAACAATATTTATAGATCGATAGATTTAGGTCTTTTGTAAATACAAACTATGATGGGTAGATTCCCATCTACAACTATAAAAAATCAATAATATTCTCATGTTTTGGGGACTATGTATGGAAGGGAGAAATTATTCACAATGTAGAAGATCTATAATTTTAGGAATAAAATATAGATCTCTTACGACTCCATTTTTCAACTTTCAGAATGGTCATTATGAGTTTGTTTTATTTTGATTTAAACATTTAAATTTGATGTAGTAGATCCCAACATATATGTTTCTAGAGGGGGTCCACTCTAGAGAGAAGGATTTGTGGATCTATAGGTTATTTTTGTAGATTACATGCTCTTTTAATTCTGTAGCTTAGTATCTTTCTTTAGTTTGAGTTATCTTTTATATTTATTTGATCCAATGCAAACTGTATACTTATGCATGATCAGAAATGATAATAGCAATAATGAATCAAAGCATGGTAACATTACTCATTTCCTTAAAGAGCCAAGGACTAGTTAAATTATCACAATCGTTCATGCTTATTTTTCGCAAGTATGGTGTGTTTATTTTCCCCACAAGTGTGGTGTGTTTGATTTTTCACATTGTCATTTCATTTCCTAGATAACAATGTAATTTAATTTTTGTAGAAGCATGTAGATAACCAGTTGTAAATAGAGAGCCTAGAGCCTAGACATATAGTGCATGCCAACTCGTTATTTTCTCTTGAACTCCAGATTGATAAATAAATGCATGATCTCTTTTATTTCTCTTTATAGGGTAATAAATCATCCTGTCAACTATAACAATAAACAAAGCTTAATACATCCATGTTTCATAATCATTGTTTAAGGAATTTAGGATATATTACTAGTTAAGTATTTCCCTCCTTATCCCCTAAATCCTTCTATAAACCCCCTTTAACTTCCCCCACTTGTGTAATCATAGCCCCCCATTTATTTTTCAGTCATTATTTATTTGTAGCCAAGAAAGTTTTAATATTATAATCAAATATACAATTATAGTTAACATATGTCTAGGTTGTAGCCATTCCATCATTATGTTTACATTCACATTGTGGGGTCTAAAATGGGGTATTACATCCTTACACCCACCCCCCCTCCCTTAAATTTGTATAATTCTCTTTGCATACCAGTACCATGTACGATATCAAAATATTTAACTTCAAAACAAATGCAAGTATGTCTTCCACTTGGAATCCTACATCTCCCATGTCACTTATGTAGTGTTGTAATAAGTCCATTGGATTTTTAGTTTCCTTATTTCTCTATTCCCGAGCAACATGACATTCTCGTCGAGGATGGATATTGGTTGTACTTGTGTATTTCCCTTTGGCTCCAGCTAAATCAAAGATCAATCAATAACATGGTTAGGATTTGATACATTCTTTTTTAACAGTGATACATGAAACACATTATGATATTTTATGATGGTAGGTAATGCAAGATTGTCAATAATATCTAGCTACCAACTTAAGAAAACTTCCCAACTTCAAGGAGCTCTTATTTGGTCTAAATTCTCCCCAACCTTGAACTCTATTGGCATTTTTCCTTTGTTTGCATCACTTTTTTTCCTATGTTGTGTTAGATTTAAATTTTTATTGATCTTTGTAACATACCTAACCACTATCTGAGCATCATTACATGTGGAATACACATTAAAATAAATATTTTAATACTTTTAGTTAAATCCTTGTAGCTTACCAAACACAAATCACACATGGATTCGACCATTTCACTAATACCATGGTCCTATATGAATATAACAACATATTTTTAAACATGAATGCAATTGCTCAAGAAAAAAACCAACACACCACATTCATATAACCATTTACACAACAGAGTTAACTTAAGAACATAAAAAAATCACTTATCTATTAATGATTAACCAATTGAATGCAAACGACAAATGAACCTTCGAGCCATATGCATTTTTGTTCATTTTCTTTCAACCACAAGCCACCCCCGAGATGAGGCTATGATTCCAAAAGGTAATCTGGACCTTTGGCTACCCACTCTCAATACATAGCAACCCAAAAACCTAGGTTCCAATATGTTTTCCCACAACCTACACAACCCAAGGAATGGGATCCCCCTTCACCGCACACAGTCCCTCAGGCCTTCCCACTTCCCTCCAGGGCTCTAGTGCATTGAGTTGACTAGAATGCCTCCCAGCTACTCTAGGAATGGTCACAACATCCCTCACGAAGCTCTTGAGTCTATTTCTCAACATAAAAACGTTTCATAGGCTTACAACCCAATTTATAGGAACACAGACCTCCTTCTCAACATGAAACACAACCCAACAATGGTTTCCTTCAATCCCAATGGTTTTTTTCAATCCCAACAAGGTTGGTTCTCTTGTCAACACTCCTCTTCCTCTTGTTGTCTAAAAATATGCAAGTAAAAACTGCTCTACATGCAAAAACATGACTCCCCATAAAAATGCCCCTTTTGGCCATACAATTTTTCTCTATTTGCTTGCTTGCTTGACTTGACTTACACTCTTCCCCAAGATTATTTTACTCTTTCCCATGCTCTCCAATAAATATGGGATGTGAACACTCACACCCACCCTCTTACATGAGTTTAATGGTTGGATTTAGGAACACTCAACAACAAATATAATATTTACACAATAATAATAATAATTCAGGAATGTGGGTTGGATTAATACCCATGAGTAATTCCCCCTTGGGCCACCCTCTCTCTTATGGAATCATAGCCCCTCATTATTCTTCATCCCTTTCATATCACAATCAATGATTACTATTTTTATTAGTTATTTCAATGCACATAATATACCATTCGTCCTTCGGCCACATTAAACCAATACATGCTCTTTTCCCCAATAGATTGACTCACCAGCCTAATTCACATTTATACGATTACATTATAGTTCACAAGGATTAAAACTAGGGATGTTACATCCCCTCCCCCTTATTTTTTCACTGTCCTCGGTGCAAAACACCTAATAGTTGCTCATTCACTTTACAACTCTAGCTCTCAGACATTAATCAATCACATACACATTCCATCTTTAAAAAATTACATAGGTTCTTTGACCCAAAATTATATATATACATAGGAACCCTGGCCTAACCCGTGTAAGATAATTTCACAATTCATCATTCTGGCAACAATTGCAACAAACAATCTTTCATTTTTTTTCATGGTCTGCATCGCCTTCCTCTAGCTCTAGCTAAAATATTGTTCATGCTATGTCATTTCCCACAACAATTCCAACCAAAACCTCCCATTCCCCTCAACCTGCACAACCCAAGGAAGTGTGTCCCTTCTCTGCATTGTAGTCCTTCAGGCTGTACCACTTCCCTTCCATGGTTCCAGTACAAGGTCAAAAAGGAAGTCTTGGGTTTGTGGCTCTAGGAACTCCAGCTACAATATATTTTCTACTTTGTTGATTCCCACAACAATTCCACCAAACAAATTCTCATTCCCCTCAACCTACACAATGCAAGGAAGTGTATCCTTTCTCTGCATTATAGTCTTTCAGGCTATACCACTTCCCTTCTAGGTTTCTAGTTTCAGGTTGGACATGAAGTCTTTGAGTTGTGGCTCCGGGAACTCCAACTATGATAAAGGAATATACCACTTTCAAATAGTTTCAATTGTGCCTCTTGCATAACATCTAACCACAACTATGGTGGAAAGAAAATACACAATCATGACATACAATCTCATGCAATTGCCCATAAAAATCAAACATAACACAAGAAACTTAATCGTACATAATGATGAATGAACATACACACCAAAGAAATCAGTCCCAAAAAATGAAGATGACAAGATGTTATTCAGGCACAACAAGCAATAAGGAAGAGGGGAAAAACTTAAAACACATTGAACAAAAATCAACCCATCTTTCAGCATAATTAACTCAACGATTACAATCACTTATTCTTATGGTTGTTTCTCCACTTTACGAGCAACCACAACAAAAATTTTCCCCACTGTTCTCTTCTTGACACACCGTTATGATTCCAACCACCAGTTCATATGCAGTATTGAGTTCCCTCCCCCTTGCCAATCTCACCCTCCAGGATCAAGCATCCCCTTCACTACTACACAGTCTCTCAGACGATCCATCATTTTCCAAGGTGTTCTTGCTCAAGGGGAGCGCCAACTCATTACCATATTATTTACTAGAAATTATAACTTGTGGTAATCATAGGGTTTCAGTGTCATATCAGTAGCCTCCTTACCAATATTTATATCCTTAATATCCATCATCTCATCTATATCACACACATACAATCATCATGAGATATCATCGTAGAAATTTTACATATTAATTTCCAAATCTATTTTACATATTGGGAACTAAGTTTCCCAATTACAAGTTTTCTTCTCAAGACATCTGGTATTGTAAAAACAATAATATGTCTTCCTTATGGGCTTACACCACTACCATATCCAAGACCATTTTTCCTGCAATTTTTCTCATTTAATTCATCCAAACAAATTGTTAGCATATCATAACAATTTTCAATCATTAATTTCTCAAATCTGTTATATACATGTAAATAAAGTTTCCATGCATGAATTTTTTGCTCATTATGTTTGGCTCTTTCAATTGTAGATATCAAACTTATTTATGGACTTACTTCACTACCATATCCAATACCAATCTTCCTGAACTTTTTCAACTTTATTACAGCCAACAAGATTCTTAGCACTCAAGCATATTTCTAGCAATTCATGAAATGATCTCAAAATTCTAATTTACAAGACATTCAATCATTTACAGCCATTATTCATATTAGAAATGGAATTCAACCACTAATGATACTATCTAGGATGAAACATCATTCACTGCAGCATATGTATTTAGTCCATGAAGTGATTCTCAAAATTATAGAAATATAAAAATTCCATCACTTCCAACTATTATTCTGTAACATCCCGCTCTGGCGCACTGAGCGAACTTATTCTTTGAGGACACTTGCTTGCAAGCGATCCAGATTATTATTCTATTAAAAATTTTGACTTTGATTATGATGTGTTATGGGTTGATGATATGTTGTTTTACTACATTGACATAGACAGGTGCTATTGACTTGGTTTTACTGAGTGTGCAGGGTTTTGGACCTTGAGGATGCATAGGCATCGATGGAACCCCTTGGACTCTGGATCGAGTCAGGGAGTGTGCCATTGGGTTTTGATTGTTTTACTATGATATTAGTGCATCTGACTGGGTCATATGATATGGATATGTTCTGACATGATTTGTTGATGATGCAGGCTGACGATAGCTTGCCGACCAGACTCACATATGGAGTAAAGGGGTCACACACGACTACCAGAGATGTTGAGGGAGAGGTGTTGACAACAACCCTGCCACGGCCCACAGCCTACTAGCACTCCCACCGTGGCTTGAACTGTAGGTTAACGATTACCTAGTTCGAGAGGACCCACGATGCCGTGACGAAAGACTACGACAGTCGCTCACGATGATTCTAAGGGGCATGCAATAAGGTGGGGGATTTATTCCTTAGAAGCCCTTAGTCTCCCACAAGTTCACTTGGCGAAGTGTTGACTCCAGGGGTTATTGATGTCTACAAAATTGGTCAAGAGGTGAGTGGCACCCTTTGGAGCGCGTAGTGAAACCTGAAGGGCACGTCGTGCAAAGGAACATATGAGGTGAGTGGCACCCTTGGAGCACCTAGTGCATCCTGAAGGGAACGTCGCGTTGTTGATGATAGAGGGATGAACCTAGATGGCCCTAAGACAAATAACATGTTAAGTAATTTTTAAAACATTTTTCCTAATTAAATTTCGCCCAGTACGAAATTAAAGGCCTAAGTCTAAATTACACTAGGGTAAAATTTTGACTTCCAAAAAAAAAAAAAGTAATAAAAATAATAAAAATAAAAACAACTTAAATAATAATTATGATCTTCGTTAAATCTTGTAACATGAAGGGAGTATGAAATTTAATTTATTAATTAAAAAAAAAATGGATTAAAATTAAAAAGGGAATTAATTGTTTTATTACCTTAATAAATTAAAGTATACTAATTAATAAGAAAAGGGAAAAAGGGTTAATTTTCACACCTGCCTTTTGAGTTCTAAGTAAAAGGGGAAAGAGGGAAAAAAAAGGGGGAAACTAGGGAAAAGAGGTAACATAAAAAGGGGAAAAGGGGAACTTAAGGGAAAAAGTGGAAAGTCAACTTAGTAAAGAAACTACCATTTAAGAGCTTCTAATTTTAAACTGAATTAGCAATTTAATAAAAAGGAAATCTATTAAAACTTGTAAGAGAATTTGGGGACACCTAGGAGTGATTCTAGGAGTAAATCTAGGTGGGTGAGGGAAATAAAGATAATTACTCAATTAAAGAAATTAATTCATGGAGGATTGTAGGGGATGGGGGACACTTGTACGGAGAGGAATTTTTAGGAATTTATTTTTTAAACTTTAATTAAATGAGATTTTAGGAAAGAAAGGAAGTTTGAAACTCTATAAAATAAAGGGAGGAGAATGAGGAAGATCCATCTTCTGTTTGTGTAATGTTACGCTGCAGAAATATCGAATTGACTGATTTACTTGTGGGAGTTGGGATAACTAGCTCAGAGAGGAGTGGTAGCTCAGCCTTATTAGGCGAGATGGGATCTAGAAGAAATCTCTAGATAGTGTGTGTGGCCCCTTTGCGGCTCAGGGGGCTAAGGGGGAAGAAGAGTACCCCTAGCATTGGCTGGGAGGTACTGGTGAAGTCTCGATGGTCAGCGAGCGGGAGCTGCATGGAGAGAACGGGAAGTCATTCGGAGTGGGAAAACAGGCAACGGTATGCTTTCTTCATTTGAATGGTAGATTGTTGTAGGTTACATGATTGGATCTACATGTTGATTATGTAAGTAGATTGGATGTTTAGATTGATAGATGAAATTTTTTTTAGCCTAGCTCATTGGTTGTCGTCTTCTATGGCCTTGTTTTCTCACATGTCTCGACCACCCCGTGTGTTGATTGTGACCTTGAGGTTGTTTATCTTGCATCCCTATCTTACTAGTCCTCACCGGAGCAGTCGACCAGGAGCCTGATCTACGGTCGTCGCCTTAGCATTAAAATACCTATGGATCTCAACGCCCTGCTTTTCTGTGTGAGGAGGGTGAGCGAATGATGACCTGTCAGCCGTCTACCTCTATTGTTGTCCTTGGCTGATTATTGGTCTGGTGCCCTGATGCATTTATTTAACACTACAGAATTTGATTGTTGACAAAGTTTTTCTATGAACTTGACATGGTTATATCTAGTTGCTATCTCGTTTTACTTCGTTTTTTTTTCTCGCTGGACATTCCTCTGTTTTTACATTCTTGACTGCATTTTTATGCATGCATGGATAAACTTACTCTGCCTTTATGATTAGATGAACAAATTGACTCCGCGTTATTGAGCATTTACAGATACATCCATCTCTACGTCTTATACTGATGGATTTTGGCTTTGCGCTTGTAATTCTGTTGGCCAACGATTAACTGTTCTCTGCAAATTGATGTATCTCGTGGCCGAATTTACAGAGAGAAATTCACACTTTATTTACCACCTTCTTTAGTTGAGATTAAATATTTCCTTGAGTGCATGCATTCTGTCTACACCAGAGCCACCACGGATTTTTACTTACTGGAATTTTAATTTACTATGTTGGGCCGTGGTCATAGTGAATAGGGATGCGCTCTTGTGTTTTGGTAATGTTATTGGTTGGGGTGTAATGGCCTGGAATTTTGTTGGGATTACATTGCAATCTACACCTCCTTTAAACCACACTCCATAACCCCTTTTTGTCTGGCGATTTTACCTTCAAGGCGGCATTTTGTGACTCCTATCTACAGGGCGATCTTACCAGTTTTGACCACGACTTGAGGTTTTACTTAGCGAACTTTTGTTATGGTAAATCTCAATTGTTGTGTTGATAAAACTTTTCCAACGAGAGGTGAAACTCCATGATTTCTCCCCCTCTTTACAGACCACAATTTGTTTACCTGAGCGAGTTCCTTCTTGAGCGATTTAATCTACCTCTGTGAAATTATTTATTGAGCATTTTTTTCTTTTACCTGTGCGTCTTCTCGGGTGAGGGTTTTTTAGGAACGTTAACAGGATAGGTACAACAATTGTCCTTTTTAATGATAGAGGGTTTGACTATCCTACTAGTGTATCCCTGTACACATTCACCCTTAGATGCGAAGCATTTATGATCGTTGAGTTACCGTGGTTAAAAGTTTCCAAAAATTAATGCTAGCCAGAAAAGTTCTATGAATTCACCTGCCACATTCTTAGATCACGAGTCTTAGAGCCTGGCAGAGGATTTAGTTCTTTTTCTTATTATCCTACCTCTATGATCAAAATGCCCAGCCATGTTAGGTTACCTGGTTGTAACGACCCTCCTTATTATGACGACAACCTCTTATAACAAGTGCAATTTTTTTTATTTTTGTGTGTGCGCATGTGTACAAGGATAATAAATACATTCAACTCAGAGTCGCCATATGAAAATGAACATGGCGCATGTAACTGCAACAACAACATAATGATCTAAGACACACCTCAATCATCTACAAGCAATGAATGACCATCAACCGACAATAAATAAGACTGACTACCCGCCCGTCCTACCCTGCAATGGTTTGGACCTCCAAGACACATAAGCAACGCTCAATCCCAGGTTCCCATCAATTTTAACCATTTAGGGTCTCAGGGTTGGCGACTGTTCTGAGGAACAAGGAGGTGTCTAATTCCCTCATCCAATCCTAGTATAACCATCAATCCTAGAAATTCAACATCAATAATTTAGAATAAAACACTTGCTCAAGAATCGAACAAGTCAATACAGTAAGATCTAAATATCTAGAATGCCATCCTGGTATAAAAACCAAATTAGGAATATCAATGAACTTCAATTGAAACATAGCCATCATAATTAAAAATTGTAACCCATAGTCAATTCTCATATAACAAGGACAATTTTGCAACCTATAATTCAATCCTTCATCACTAGGACTATAGTTTTTCCATTATTATGCAAAGTAAGTAATCCTACCTATGATATAATAAATTTATTTCTAGCACATCGACAAATATAATCAATTAATTAAACTTACCAACTATACCTCAAGTTCCTATAATTCTAATTAACATGAACCAAAACTAGAGATTTGCACATATCTCCATATGTTTAATAAATCCAATAATTATAATGATGAAAGACTCAATTATTATAGTTTAGTCTTCTCGTTGTTTATGTGATAAACTAAAGGAACATAATTAGCATCCTTTGGAAGGTCCTATTATATTTCGTTCCTTACAAGTTTATGATACCCCAACGTTAAGATATGTAGTGATAAGTCAAGATGATCCTCTTAAACAATTATTTTCACAAATTCCTCATCCTATAAGAATAATAATAATAATTTATTATTATTACAAAAGGGCACTTCTTTGCTATAATATAACAATTATTATAAACTGGTACCATTTCCTAAACATAAGAGGATGTCTAACCAGTTTCTATATTGATCATACACTTCATCCACTTGAACAACAAGGTCTACTCTATGATAGTTCCTGTACATTGTCGGTTCACCACTTAACATAATAGATTGATAATAGTTAAAAATAGAAGAAATTATTATTTAAATGAAAAGAAGAATGAGACAGTATTAATTAATTAAAAAGAAAACCAACTTACCAACTGGTGCAAGCAAACAATACCTTAGTTGTTTCATCCATGCCATAAATCAATTTGCAGGTGGTAAATTCAGTTGTTACCTAATTTATAAGGATGAGGTGGTCAGAGAATCGCCCTTTTCATGCATGTTTTAGTGATTAATTTATTATTAGACACGTAATTAAATAATAGGCCAAACCATTGACTACCCTAAGGGCAAATGGTATCATCAGAAATAATTATTTAACCACAACAGGTTTTCTTTGGCAAATAACCTTAATGTAATTAGTCGCAGTTGGCAGGCTCTAACTAATGCCAGGTCTTAGCTATTATGTTACTACCTTACAATTTCAATAACAGTAATATGGATAAAGAATTAGTAACGAAAAGTGGGTAATTAAATTAACCTGCTTGTTAATCGACTACACATCAAGTGGCTTCGCATATAATGGTAAGAGTAATATCATATATGGACAACCAATAGATAATAGTGGTGTCAATGGATCAAACAACAAAGGCTTTAATGAAGTAAATTATATATCCTTACGAAATTCAGTAACGGTTATATAATGCTAAATCCATGGGTTCCCAAGAACTGTCATCAATTATTGTGTCAGCCATAAAAACTTGCCATAGAAATTACCACCAGTCACGCCCTTGATAATCGTTTCCCCTGTCATCCATTATTACCATCAATTTCTGGAGCTGCAGCTGGCATGCCTAGAATACACAATGCTCAAAATCGATGTCAATAACTGAAGCGGCCATGTCCCATCGTTTTTGCAAAGGAAAAATAATATATTGTGGACAACCAGAAAACAAAACACTACCGAGGACTCTGTAAATATAAAGAAGGAAAAAGGGAAACGAGCACAACCAACTACCCAAGCATGAAACACTCGCCAGAGGTAGAATTGAAGCCACCATACATAGGCGTGATTCAGCAGAGGTGAAGGAGTGATTCAACAGTTCAACAGTCAATCATTCGCCGAGGGAGGGGGTAAATAGCATTCTTCGAAATGCAACTTTACCTTTGCAGTGGCTAAAGAAAATAGTAAGAAATTTAACACAATTTGCAGGGCGAAAATTGTATGAATTGAATAAGGGTAGCAGAGGCGAAGGGATACGAATTCAAACCGTTGTTGGGCAAAAGGACAAGAGATTAAATGGAAACGATCCATCCTAGGAATCAAGTAGCACGACATTCACTGTAAAATATATGCTTCACTACCAATCGAAAAGTGTGCCTTCTTCAACTGAAGTGTCCATTAGAAAAGTTAAATGTTGGAGGGAGTTAGAGGGTTTTACGATGCAACGGTGAAGGAAGTTTTGAAAAACAGACACATAAATCCCCTCAATCCTGGAAATGCCTATGACCTCATCTTGCATGGTTGTCCAGACAATGCCCGACTTCAATAAATCAAACAATTTCTAAACGAAAATGCATTACAGTTAATTTAGAGTGATGACGGCATAGAAATATTATTATTGAATCTATTGCTCATATTTATAGACTGTTAATCTACATTTAGCAAGTTGTTAGTCTATGTAGTACTGAAGCATTAGGCCATAAAATCATCTGTTTCATATACCTATACTGTTATGGTGGTAACTGACTACTACTTCTAGAGTTCACTTTCAACCTAATCATTCAGACCCATAAATTCAGACTTATAATTTCAGACATATAAATTTAGTCAAAAAGCGAGCAGGGTAGAGGATAACGCTGACAACAAGGGTGACTGTCCAAAAGAGTTAATCACAGCCACAATAATTTTAAAAAGGAAACACGGCCATTCAAGAGGACATCAATAGATTTTAGGTTATGAAGGAGGTAATGCAACACCATGCTGGTTCATCTAGCAAATATATAACAATCAACGCTAAAATTATCCAACGATTAGAACATAGAATTAAAGAACTTTTCCATCATTAAAATTTCAAGGTCATGAGACTAGACATGCAACTACCTACTCAATACACATGCAGATCCTATTCATACATCCTAACAACATGCTATAATTCAAACAGGGAAGCGTACCGTTGCCCTTTTGCCTGCTCCGAGTTTCGTATGTGCGCTTCGCACCGCTCCCACTCGCCGACCATCGAGACTACACCGGTACCTCCCAGCCAATTGCTAGGGGTACTCTGCTTCCCCCTTATCCCCCCAATCCGCAAAGGGGCCACACACTATCCAGATGGTACGTCTAGCTCCCAGCTCGCCTCGCAAGGCCGAGCTACCACTCCTCTCCGAGATGGGAAATCCCAACTCCCACAAGAAAATCAATCAAGTCACTATTCCATCAATCTAACGTTACGCTAACAGTCGATCCCTTCTTCCTTCTCCTCCCTCTCTTTTATAGAGTTTTAGAGCATCCATTCTTTCCCTAAATCTCATTTAAATTAAATTTTAATAAAAATCTTCTAAAAATTCTCTTTCGTACAAGTGTCATCCATCCCCTACTTTCCTCCAATATTCATTTCCTTTAATTTATTAATTGTCTTATTTCCCTCACCCACCTAGATTTACTCCTAAAATCACTCCTAGGTGTCCCTAGATTCCCTTATAGGCTTTAAAAACTTTCCCTAAAAAGAAAATGCTAAATCAGTTCAAAATTCGAAGTTTCTTAAGTTGCAGATTCTTTACCAAGTTGGTTTCCCGCTTTTCACCATGAGTTCCCCTCTTTCCCTTTTTAAGTTACCTCCATTCCCTAGTTTCCTAAATGTTATAATTTCCCTCTTTCCCCTTTTTATTAGAGCTAAAAAAAACGGTAGTTGCAATTTAACCCCTTTTCCCTTTTATTATTAATTCAGCATCTTTTAAACTATCAAAAATTAAAAATAATTAATTTCTTCTTTATATTTTATATCCATAGCTTTTAATTAATTTCTTACTCTCTTCATTTTATCCCAAAAATTTATGAAGACCAAAATTATTACTTAAATGGTTTTTATTTTAAACTATATTATTTTATTATAATTTTTTTTTGAGATATTTTCTAAAGGGTAGACAAAATTTTACCCTTAGCGACGTTTTATACTTAGAACTAGATTCTAGACTGGGCGACATTTAATTAGGGGAGTCTTTTTTAAAATTTCTTAATGTGTTAATTGTCTTAGGGCCATCCAGGTTCGTTCCTTTATCATCATCAACGCGACGTGCCCTTCAGGACGCACTACGTGCTCCAAGGGTGCCACTCGCCTCTTTTGTTTCTTTTACACGACGTTCCCTTCAAGACACACCACGTGCTTCAAGGGTGCCACTCGCCTCTTTTGTTTCTTTTGTGCGACGTGCCCTTCAGGAAGCACCACATGCTCCAAGGGTGTCACTTGCCTCTTGACTAATTGGTAAACATCAATAACCCCTGGAGTCAACACTCCGCCAGGTGAACTTGTGGGAGACTAAGGGCTTCTAAGGAATAAGGCCCTCGCCTTATTGCGCGCCGCTTAGAATCATTGTGAGCGACTATCGTAGTTTTCCCTCACGACATCGTGGGTCCTCTCGAACTAGGTAATCATTAAACTACAGTTCGAGCCACAACGAGAGTGCTAGTAGGTTGTGGTAGGACTGTTGTCCACACCTCTCCCTCAACCTCTCAAGTAGTCATGTGTGGCCCTTTTAATCCATATGTGAGTCTGGTCAACAAGCTATCATCAACCTGCATCATCAACAAATCATGTCAGAACATATCCACATCATATCATCTAATCAGATGTACTAATATCACAGTAAGACAATCAAACCCCAATATCACACTCCCTGAATCGATCGGGAGTCCAAGGGGTTCCATCGATGCCTCTGCATCCTCAAGGTCCCAAAAACCTGCACACTCAGTAAAACTGAGTCAATAGCACCTGTCTATGTCAATGCAGTAAAACACCATGTCATTTACCCATAACGCATAAATATCAAAGTCAAATGTTTTATTATCATCATAATTTGGATCACTTGTGAGCAAGTGTCCTCAAAGAATAAGTTCGCTCAGTGCGCCAGAGCAGGATGTTACATACACCCCTCTTGGTCTAAACTTCATCCTAAAGTTTCACAGTATAAATGTCGAAATAAGTATATTATAGTATCATATGTCAATCTATCAAACAAAAATGGAAACTGTTGGCGCATATCATATTCATCCTCCCAGGTCCCCGAGTGTGGACTATAATTGTCCCACTGGACCTTGACCTGATTTACCATTCAACGTCGTAACTGTCGAACGCGGTGATCTAAGATGTAGACCAGCTCAGCCGTGAGTGTTCCCTCATCTGATACCTGCAAGGAACTCATGTCAATAACATGTGTACGATCACTAATATAATGTCTCAAAACCGATACATGAAAAACATCGTGCATACGCCTCAAGGAATCAGGCAAGGCTAGTCGATAGGCCACGGGCCCCTTTCTCTCCACAATCTTGAAAGGTCTCACGAACCTAGGAGATATTTTATCTCCCTTTCCAAATTTTATCGAACTCTTATGCGGTTTAACCCACAAGAAGACTAGATCGCCGACCTCGTAACTATAGTCAACAAGACGCGCATCGACATAACTCTTCTGTCGATCCTGCACTTCTTTAATCCTTTGTCTCATGGTTTGCATTTGTTCTTCCATTTCTTGGATCACTTTTGGTCCCACCAGCACCCTATCCTCAAGCCGATCCCAACTCAAGGG
>JASDQU010737738.1:79230-100155 GCA_032191745.1 Picea mariana | reverse complement strand
TGAATGCACAAATCTGATAAACATAACTGTGAGAATACCATATGGAAGAATTTTGGGCCTCTAGAGGCTTGTCTTGGCAAGGGGAAAGAAGACATCAGGTCAGAGCATTTCCTAGAGGCACCTCCTTTCAATGTTGAATGTGACATCCCCCAAAAATAAAATATTTTCGGAATTTAATTTTGCTGGAAATTTATTTCCGGTTTTAGTAAATTCGAATTTGGAAAATTTTTTCCATTTATGGCAATCCCAAATTTTGAATTTGATAATTGTGATTAATTATTATGACTATTGGGTAGAGTTCTGATTGGACTCAACTAACTATTTGACTTTGACACTTGCATAAAAACAAAATATTTATATGAATTGCAAGAGGACAAATGGAACAACCATGTTAAAATTAGCTGAACATGAATCCATGAGTGGGGAACATGTTGGAACTACCTATGGAATGGTTATTACAAGTGGAAAATCAGAGATTTGGCCATTGGCAGCCCCTGAAAATCAGGGATTTAGAAAGTTGCAAAAATTCCCAAGGGAGGGAAAAGACCTGGGAAAAATTGATNCGAAAGTTGCAAAAATTCCCAAGGGAGGGAAAAGACCTGGGAAAAATTGATAAATAACATATGAAAGGAGATGGGACGCTGCCAAGTATGTTGGGGAAAATCATTTTTGAGCTCTCTTGCTGTTATAAACACTACGGATTGAGTGTGAGGCAAGAGGAGTCTGCTGAAATAGATTTTCCTTGTTGTTATGAGAACTACTGAGTAAGTGTGAGGCAAGAGGATAATTGTTGGAATTGAAGGACATTGTTGAGGAGGAGTTTCCAAGTTAGCCCTCATGGATTCATGGTCAGGCTAGGGGGTGAACTGGGCAAGTGATTTGGCTGCCCCGTTCTATGGTTGGGAGGAACATGGTTGTTCCCTTTCTCTTCTCATGATCGGGTTTAGATATGTTTCTCTACTCCTTTTCTGTTTGAATGATTTTATATCTAATGCAATATATTTGTTAAATCAAAACTAAAATGATTTGCTTTTCTGTTCAAATGATTTGATATCTGATGTCATGTATTTATTAAATCTGAACGAATGATAGAATTGGCCTTTTATTAGTTATGATAGTTAAAAGGATTTATGCATGGTTAAATTCTGGAATAAATCTCCTCTAAATTAGTTTCACTGCTATTTTTTTTGTTTATTTGTTTTCTGAGTGAAACCAATGTTGAGATTGGCATATGGGGAGTGGAAGTTATGCTGAAATGTCATTAATCTAACTGTATGGATAATGTCAGGAACAACATTCTAAGTTTTGTAAACTATGCTACATTTTCTTTTCCATTAAACAGACTATGTAGAGGCAAATCTGTAGCTGAGGTATGAAGACTGACTATTACACCAATTTCCATTACAGTTCTGTGTATGGAACACGTGATTTAAAACTCCTACCATCCCTTTGGCCTAAACAATGAAGAAAGTACATATATATATATATATACATATATTATTCTGGAAGAAAAAAATAGAATCAAAACTTTACTCGGACCATTATATCCAATCTAAATAATCGCTATTGTAGATTTAAACCACCTTGGTAATAATTATAAGGAATGTCGAAATGAGATAAAATGATTTAGTATTTAGATCTAGCATAAGTTGATCCAACATCCAGCATTTGAAAAAAAGGCTTGTCTTCAAGGCAACAACCCTGGTATTTAAAATTTAGGGCATAACGAGACCAAACGGTAATTGGTTATCAAATATTTCATTTTACTCTAACAAACAGGACAACCCTGTAGAAGAAATTTCTGCAAAAGTTATATTGTAACCACCGAGACCAAATCCCCAGTTGCCCTTGGGAAATTTTTTCCCCTTTTCCCAAAACCGATAAGATTCTGAGGGAATTGAATTTGAATGACCCCTTTTAAATTTGGCAACTGTAATGCTCCGTAAGCACAAGAGTTTGGAGACGCTTGATCAGGACCTATACCAAAAAATTAACTTAGACTTTTGTTTAATGGTTTAAACCTTAGAGAACAAAATGGTGTGAAAGGCCAAAGTCAATTAGGTTTCGGCGATTAAAAATGCCGAACACAAAAGACAAAATACCACGTTGTTTGCCAAATCGTGAAATACGAAGAGACTCAGGACCCAACATTTCGGGATTTGCGATTTCGAAGTTCGGGATTTTAGGGTTTCACGATTCGAGATTTCACGACTCCGGCGACAACTTTTCTAGGCTGTTCGAACTCCCGAGACCCAAAATGCCGAAAAGGGGCTTAACAAGTCTTGGATTTTTTCACATTTCGGGGTTTCACGATTCGGGATTTCGCGACTCCAGATGCAACGTTTCTAGGCCTTCGAACTCCCACGACCCGAAATGTCGAAAAGGGGCTTAATGGGTCTTGTCCTTTTTCACATTTTAGGGTTTCAAGATTCAGGATTTTGTGACTCCAGATGCAATTTTTCTAGGCCTTCAAACTCCCGGGACCCGAAATGCCGAAAAGGGGCTTAACGAGTCTTGGCCTTTTTCACATTTTGGGGTTTCATGATTTGAGATTTTGCGACTCGAGATGCAATGTTTCTAGGACTTCGAACTCCCGAAACCAAAAATGCCGAAAAGGGGCTTAACAGGTTTTTGTCCCTTTCCCATGAGATCAATGGTCCCGATTCTTTCAGGATATCGCAAATCGGGAGTTCGCGATGTAGTGACTCCAAAATCCCTTACTGCTCCAAACCCCGAACTATGAAATAGCGAAGTTTGAAGCGCGAGATCAATGACTCCTAATTCTTCTCATCCAATGGTCACTACTCCTCGTGATCTTTTGAATGCTAAAAGATGATCATTTTTAACCGTCCCATAGATCTACAAGATCCAATGGTCTGTGGGATTTCGGTACTTCCCCATGAAGAAATCTCACCGTTCACTTCGCTCAAGGATCTCGGGCCAAAATGACTTAGCATTCTCCACTTGAACTTGACCTCTGCGAGACGATTTCGATCTTTGGCACCCTTTGAATACTTCAAAGGTGCTATCCCTTTTGAGCTTTATCTCTCTCTGAACATCAAAGGTTCCTTCGACCTGAGCTGAGACATTGCCTATATACAAAGAAGTATGTTGGAGTATTTTGAGAGTCAAGGGAAGTGATAGAATTATGTAAAGAATTTACCCATGTAATATTTTCGGTTCAAAGTAATCTAGACTAGTGTAAAAATGACATTATGGAAAGAATCGAATTTTACCTTGTCTTAATTTCTAAACTTAACGAAATTGAATTATGTCATAGGAAT
Source organism: Picea mariana (assembly GCA_032191745.1). Taxonomy (NCBI): domain Eukaryota; kingdom Viridiplantae; phylum Streptophyta; class Pinopsida; order Pinales; family Pinaceae; genus Picea; species Picea mariana. Next base: position 96,871 of record JASDQU010737738.1, on the reverse strand, counting down.
TTTTTTTTTTTTTTTATGGTGAATTTGAGGTTCATTACATATGGTATCAGAGAAAAAGTTACAACACTGGGCCTGAATAGGACCACATTAATTGCTTAGTATATATTCTGATTTATGAAAAATAATAATAATAATAAATCTTGTGGTTACAAACAGAAAGCCTTTCTGTTTTGTGTTCATTATGGCAGCTCAAGAAGGTGCATGAATCAAGATGGAAGGGAATCTGCAGCAAGGACCTCCTAGAGATCCAAGACAGAACAATGATGGAAGCTCACCCATGGAGGTGTTGGAAACAATGAGGAATCTTATTGTTGAACTGCAGGTTTTCAAGGCCGACAATGAAAAATTGAACAAAGCACAACAGGAATAACAAGAGATAAATGAAGTCCTGTTGCATAGTATAGTAACCAAGAAAATCCCGAAATATGCTAACCATGATGAGGAGGTCAGTAAAAGGGCCTCCAAGAATTCTAGTGTAGAAATATAAAAAGGAGAGTGTTCGTCTTATGGGACACCTTATGATGAGGACAAAAATATACCAAATAGAAAAAGAAAACAAGTAGACCACCTTGAAGGAGAATTTAAAAAGATTAAAACAACTACATTTGATGGAGAATATAGGACAGGAGAATACGTTGAGGCATGGTTGTTGGACATCAAAAAATACTTTCAGATCTACAACTATTCCAGCAACATGAAGGTCAGACTGGCCATCTACAATCTGAAGAGGAAGGCTAGCATTTGGTGGCAGGACCTGAATTTGTCCAAGGGCCTAAAGGAGAAACAGTTGGAATGGTTTGACTTTAAGAAGTATTTCAAGAAACAATACCTTTCTGAAAGCTATTATGAAAGGAAGATGAAAGGATTTTACGAGTTACGACTCGGACAGATGACAATGGAGGACCTTATAAATAAATTTCTGGAACTAATAAGTTTTGTACCATACATCTAGGAGGATAAGGTAAAAATCCAATGATTTTTAAGTTGTTTACCACAGGCCTACTGGGACAGAAATGAGTTTGACAACCCCAAATCCTTGAGTGAGGTATTCAGGAAAGCATGAATGTGCTATGACCAGTATAAATAGCTGGTAGACTTTCCTAAGACCTGGAAGGATAAGAGGCAAGATTGAATGAACCAATGGAAGAAGGGATACCAGCCAACTCCTTATCAGAATGCAACAAAACGTTTCCCAAGGAAGGATTTTCACTCCAATCATCCGAATATGCAAGGTAGAGGTAAACTGGTAAAATTGGGAATGAATAAGTTTGGGGACAACTCCCACGAGCCACTAAAGTGTTGGGAGTGTGGAGAGCCTCATCTAAGGAGGAACTGTCCAAGTTTAATTGCATCCAACAGAACTGTTGTTCACTATTTGTAGGAAGCCTCGACAATGGGAGACATGGGTAGAAGTCTGCATTAGATAAATGAAGCCATAGATGGTTGACAAGCTGACCACCAGTCCTTAGTGGTAGAAATAGAAGGTAAAATCAATGACACTCAAATTTTTTTTTAATTGACCCTGGAGCTATGTTAAGTTATATTACTCCTGATGTAGTAGAGTTGAATACACTTAAGAAACTGAAGCACAGAAAATTATGGCTTGTACAACTAGCAACAGGTACTAAAAGAAAAGTAGTTGACTTTATTTCTGATCTTGAGTTCATCTTAGATGGTCAAAGGATAAGGACCAATCTGAACATCCTACCACTAGGATATTATGATATGATTATCGGGATGGATTGGTTGGAACAACACAAAGAAGTACTAGACTATTATACAAAGATACTTAGCTATAAAGATAATTTTGACACTGTTAGAACAACCCAAGGCATACCAAAATCTATATCAGTCAGACAAGTTTCAGTGATGCAACTCAAGAAATGTATTATAAAGGGATGTCAAGTTTACACCATCCATGTGACGAATCCATTAGAAAAAGAAGATAATCCCAAGTTAGAAGTCTTTGTTGTCCTACGTGAATTCAGAGACATGTTTGTGAATGAGATACCATAATTACCTCCTAGAAGGGAAATAGATTTTTCCATAGACTTACTACCCAGATCAGCCCCTATCTCAAAAGTACCCTACCAAATGAGTCTACCAGAACTAATAGAATTAAAAATACAATTACAGGAATTGTTGGACAAAGAGTACATCAGACCGAGTGTTTCACCATGGGGAACACCAGTCCTCTTTGTGAAAAAGAAAGACGGTACTCTAAGACTATGTATCGATTATAGACAACTGAACAAAATAACTATTAAGAACAAATACCCCTTACCAAGGATAAATGATCTGTTCGATCAAGTGGGTGGGGCCAAGATCTTTTCAAAGTTGGATTTACGATCCGGTTATCATCAAATTAGGATAAAATATGACGACATAAACAAAACAAATTTTCGGACAATATATGGACACTACGAATTTGTATTCATACCTTTTGGACTCACTAACACGCCAACCAAGTTTATGTTCCTGATGAACAGTATTTTCAATCAATACTTAGACAAGTTCGTGGTAGTATTTATCGACGATATTATGGTCTATTCAAAAACAGAGGAAGAACATGATGAACACTTAAGGATAGTGCTTCAAACGTTGAGAAAACACAAACTGTATGCCAAATTTGACAAGTGTAACTTTTATAAAAAAGAAATAAAATATCCAGGACATGTAATTTCAACAGAAGGCATTGTCGTAGACCCGGAGAAGACAAAAGCCATTATGGAATGGCTAGTACCTAAGGATGTAGCAGATATCTGGTCATTCATGCGAATCATCGGATATTACTGTAGGTTTATAGAAGGATTTTCCAAGATAGCCTACCCTATCACATCCTTACAAAATAAATGGACCAAGCTTAACTAGTCGCAAAAGTGTCAAGACGGTTTTAACAAGTTGAAAGAATTACTCACATCGGCGCCCATTTTGAAGGTAGCAGACCCAGATAAAGACTTCAAAGTATGTGTTGATGCAAGTAAAGAGGGACTAGGTGGTGTCCTAACTCAGGAAGGACACGTTATTTGTTATGAGTCTTAGAAATTAAAGGAACATGAGTGAAATTATGTCACTCACAACTTAGAATTGGCAGCGGTAATACACGCATTAAAAATGTGGTGACACTACATAATGCGAAGGAAATTTATACTATTGATGGATAATAACAATGTGAAATATCTGTTTAGTCAACCATAAAGAAGTATGTTGGAGTAGTTTGAGAGTCAAGGGAAGTGATAGAATTATGGAAAGAATTTATCCACATAAGCTTTTTGGTTAAAAGTAATCTAGACTGGTGTAAAAATGACATTATGGACATAAATGAATTTTACCTTCTCTTAATTTCTAAGCTTAATGAAATTGAATTATGTCATAGGATTTTTTTTTTTTTTATGGTGAATTTGAGGTTCATTACATCGAACTATCATCCCATTTCTCATTTTCACGGGTAAGCAGAAGTCAGAGCGTATGAAGGAGGGTATGAAGGGAACCATCGAACACGTATCCCACAAATGACAGGTGTCAGAACATGTAGCCTGCAACATGTAGCCTGCAATGACATGCGTCAAAACTCCCTCAATAGGAGGAAAAATAAGATGTCTAAGGAAAAAGACCAAATGATCTTGCAAAAACCAAATAATATTGAAGAACTATGGGTTAATTTCCTATTGTATGAATGTAAAATCAGAAAACTAATTCATACACTAAATAAGAAGAAAACTTAGGATAAAACATCACTCTAGAATGAAAATTTTCAAATCTTTGATTTGGGTCTTCTTAATACTTAGGATAACACATTGGTTTAGTTTTAAAACTTTGGTTAAAAATTTTCTTTGATTTTCGTGTAGAAGGAAGAATCAATTTATATAGTCCTTGTTGCCATGGGAAGGGACTAATAAGGGTGCCTTCCTAAATTTGATTGCTTCTCTTTCATTTAATGATTAGTAATTCCCCCTCTCACATGCCCTCCATTTTTTTCTTCTCATTTCCATACACTCATATCGTTTCTCTATTTGGTTGTGGTCTCCCCACTGGTCAAAGTAGACATGAGAACCAAGCCCTAGATACCCTAACCTATTTATGCTCCAATCGTACCCTTAGCACTAGGCTCATAATCGGTTTCAAAATTGAAGATCCCTAACCATAATTGTTTATAACTCACACATGACCAATCCCCTTGATTGTGCAATGAGAAGAAAAAATCCCCATGGGAGTAGTGTTTACCCTAGCCATTAAATGCCTCGACACTTAGCTTCATCACTTCTTATCACATAATTGATTTAGGGGATTAGAAGTCAACTTTGTTTTTCTTCTTATCCCTACTTTCCATCATAACTAAGCCATCAAATTTCCTCATGATTTCATTCCCAACCTTCTATTCCCATGAAATTGTAGCATAGGTTAGTCATCCTAGTTGACACTTTCATTTTTTAATCAATGGTAAAGTTGACAATATTGAATGAATGTGTAAACACTTTAAATTCAAAGGAATTGATTAGACACTTGCTTCTTGGATGATTTCTTCTTTTGAAAATGGTGTCTAGGAATGGTATGATTCCTCTTCCTGAGTTGGACTTTTTCCAGTTAATTAATGATCATTTTGTTGATGGTTAAGCCTAGCAATCATAGAATCATACCATGGAATTCCTAACTATATTTTTCATTGCCTCATGTTCTAGTATTCAATGGGCCATGACCCAATGTTACATTTAGAGATAATGCTTAGTTCTTATGTGGCTTGTTGTCCAACACTAGACTTGGATATAGTCAAACCACTTCTTTAAGTTTCTAGGTATCCCTTTTTGTTTCTAGGTCCCTCTTAAAGATCTGTGGGAAGTGGTGGTGCAATGATAGAGAGGAATATTAAGAAGTGAATCACTAAACCTTCGTCACTGGAAACTAAGTTCCAAATATATACCAAATTGTTATCACCACTCATATTTACTACTCTTATTGTTAGATCCCTTCTAAGGTTTCCCAAGAACATCTTGAAAATTTATTTACGCCAAGTCAACTTATAGGATAGGCTTTCACTGAGCTAGTTTGTTTTTATGTTTTACATCTAGAGATTTTAGGGTAATGGTAATTATTAGAACTGGGGTTCAAACCCAAGTGTTGTGTGAAAAGTGGGTGATTTGAGTCATGGAGGGAAAAGAGGCTTAGAAAAGTCTCCTTAAGAATCACATTAGTTAAGGGATTCCATTGGGGGAAAAACCATGGCAATACATTTCCTAACAAAATAACTTGGTACCCACACCCACCCACCCCCCGGGTCAAGATTCTAGGCACTTGTATGGTACAAAGTATCTATAAATCCAATGAAGCAATCAAACCTTTCTTCCCCTAGAAATAATCCTCTCTCAAAACTAGGCTCTCTTTTAATGAACATTTCTTGTGGTGATCAACTTTAATTATTATTTTAGGTAATCCTTTGGTTTAGTCCTCCTAATTCTTAACCCTAAAGTTTTTTCATTTAGGAATCCACACAACCAATGATATGTTTAATGGCCTGGCCAGAAATTGGCTACTTGTGTGGCACAATCTTAAGTGAAAGTAATCCCTAGTTAATACTAAAATGATTATCATATAAATAATCCATGAGCTTATTCTTAAATACTTTTTGTTAAATTTAAGTATCCCTAAAACTCATACTTTTTGGTGTTGGGATGGGAAATGGGGTACATCCATGACATTTCACAACTACAATTCAACCATGGGGTACATGTGGCTTTGATCTAATCGTTTGAAGTCAATTTGAATCAAATCTAACAACTGAAGTCCAAGCAAAGAGCATGGTTGTTTTTTCTAAGAATCGTATGGAAACCCATTCTTGAGCCAAAAAAGAAGTTTTTACATGGAGCCTTGTTGTGGGAGGCATAACTACAAATAAAAGACTCAAGTAGCTAAAGGTGAAAAAGGCATCTCAAGAGTGTTAGGAAATTAAACACTTACATGCTAAACCTAACAAAAGAGGTGAAAAATGTACTACTGCCAAGAAATATCCCAAACGGAGGTTAAATATACCATACAAGTGTCTTGTGTGATTGTACAAAGACTACATTGAAAAGATCAACATGAAGATTGAAATTGGGCCTAAGTATCTTATGTTCTTTCCCTAACCATCGGTAAGATCCAAAGTTCCATATGTGATGTCCAAAACTTGTGAATAGTGATTGTATCCCACCTAAAGTCCATAGATCCCTTAAACAACCATGGTGAAAATGTATCAACGGTTCCAAAGATGCCCTACATAGATCTTGTGTGGTTGTTTAAGTACTACATCACAAATATCATCCCTGATAAGATTCAAATGGGGCCTAAGCACCTTCTGTTCTTTGCTATACATTATGCCCAAAACTTGTGAATGGTGACCATATCCCACCCAAATTCCATATATCCCTTAGAGAGGATATATATGGTGGTTTGAGGCCTTGTTCATGGCCATTAAGATCAAGAAGATTTATTTAGGGCCTAAGGCCCTTTATTTCCTCCCTTGGCCATGGTACATGTCTTGAAACCCATTCTTTTTATTCAAAACATACTAATGGTGCACATATTCCCAAATATAGGCATTTTTCATATTGAAACTATATTGCAATTAAATTGCAACTATATTCTCAAATATTGTTGAGTGGTCAAATGCAACTATATTGCATCTTATGCAACTATATGAAAATTTTGCAACTATATTGCAACTATATGCAACTATATTGCAACAATTTCGTATGCAACTATATGCAAATATGAAAGTATATGCAACTATGCAACCTAAACAACTTTATGGAACTTATGCAACTTTACACAACTTTGTGCAACTGTAATGTACCTCAAAAATCAGCATAAAAAAAAAATAGTTGTACATTTATCCTTGAAAAGTTTCGAGATCTCAAGCAAGTAAGCTTTTTGTTAGAAGACTTGAGTCTGACGATTTGTTTAGAGTCCTTACTGTCATCGACTGTCCTTACCATTCAAATTAAGTTTTCTAAACGATGATATAATGATTATTTACTCACCACTTCAATGTTTAATTAAGATCTTGAAATTTATAATTACTCTCTTATCTGTTGGTACCTATAACACTACCACAGTCTTAACAATACAAACAACTTTGGGGTTTTTATGAACAAAACCCTACATAGAAAATTACCCTTTGTTTGCAATACAATCGACTTGTAAAGCAGTTTTTTACTTATGTACCTCTATCCGGGATGAAGACTCCCCAACGTTCCTTTACTAGTCCATTCATTATATTAATAGGGTCGTTCCCATAAAAATAAGTTTCTTCTAAGTTTTTACAGCTTTGTGAAGAAACAGAGGTCAATCGGGTTTTGGTGATCACAAGTGCCGAACAAAATAAAGGACCCTGTGGTTTTCTGAAATCCAAAATACGGAACGACTGTGGGCCAACATTTCGGGGTTTCAGGATTCGGGGCTTCACGAGTACAATAGTCGGACATCAACACACAACATTTCCCAAAATTGCGACAAGATGCCGAGTACTTCGAGGTTTCGGGATTCGGGTTTTCGTGAACACAAAAGTCAAACATCAACACACTATAACTCTGAAAAAGCGAAAGGTGATTAGTACTTTGGGAAATTAGAATTCGGGATTTCGTGAGTGCAAGTGCCCAAACAACCACATACTCAAACCTTTGAAATGAGGAAATAGGGAAGGTGGGTCCCGCACTTCTGTATTTTGGGATTCGAAACTTCACGAGTTTCGGTATCCAAACCTTGACATACACAAATTTCTGAAATGCGAGAATGGAAAGGTGAGACCCGCATTTTGGGATTTCGGTGTTCGGGGTTTCGGGGTTTCAAATGTCAAACAATAGAACATGACAATTCCAAAATTGCGAAAAGAAAAGAATGTGGAACTAATATTTCACGATTTCAGGATTCGGGATTTCAAGATTTCAAATGTCGAACCATAGCACACAACTGTTCCTTAATTTGGAAAGGTTAAAGGGTGTGGAACCAACACTTTGGGATTTCGGGTTTCAGGGTTTCGGGGTTTCAAATGTCAAATAAAAGAACACAACAATTCTCGAATTTTGAAATCAAAGAATGTGGAACTAACATTTTGGGATTTTGGGATTTCAATAGTCGAACCAAAGCACACAACAGTTCCCAAATTACGAAAGGTGAAAGGGTGTGGAACCAACACTTCGGGATTTTGGGTTTCGGGGTTTCAAATGTCAAATAACAGAACACAACAATCCCTGAATTTCGAAAGCATAAAGACTTAAGAATTTTACATGCATAGAAGGATACAACAGGATAAAGGTATTCTGTAAGGGAAAATCTCTAAATTCGTCATAGACCTGGACTAAGAAGAGGATATCCCATTCTGAAAAGAAAACAAGGAAAATAAAAGGGGTTTCCAAAATTCTTTAACTCCTGAATTTGTCATTCTATACACATCTAATATATTGTTTGCATATTCTTAGAGCATATTGTTAGATACATAGCATCGAATAAAAAAATTCGCACAGAAAGTGGGAAGAAATTGTTACATATCCGATTTAATTAGATGCCATACATCGGATGCAAAAAGGGTCATACAGACAGAGAATGTAACCTATTCCAGTTCAGATTCGATAGATACATAACATCAAATGACATAGCCATTCATAAGAGAGAGGGGAAACTTAACATATCTTAATCCAATCCACGAGAAGACAAAGGGAACAACCACATTCCTCCCAGCCGTAGAACAGGAAAGCCAAATCTACTTGCCTGATTCACCCCCTAGCCTAACCATGAATCTATGAGGGTGAGCTTGGAAACTCCTCCTTGGCAATGTCCTTCAAATTCCAACATTTGTTCTCTTGCCTCACACTTACTCAACAGTACTCATAACAACAAAGCAATTCCATTTTAGCAAGCTCCTCTTGCCTCACACTCCATCCGCAGTGTTAATAACAGCAAGAGAGCTCAATAATTTTTCCCCAACATACTTGGCAGCATCCTGCCTCCTCGCATATGTTATTTATCAATTTTGCCCAGGTCTTTTCCCTCCTTTGGGGATTTTCGCAGATTTCTTAATCCCTGACTTTCAGGGGCTTCCAATGGCCAAATCTCTGATTTTCCACTTGTAATCATTAGTCCATAGGCAGTTCCAACTTGTTCCCCACTCATGGAGTCATGGTCAGCTGATTTTTAACATGGTTGTTCCATTTGTCCTCCTGTAGTTAATATAAATATCCTGTTGTGATACAAGTGTCATAGTCAGATAGTTAGTTGAGTCCAAACATATCTCATCCCAACAATCACAATAATTAAATACAATTATTAAATTCGAAATTCGGAATTGCCATAAATGGAAAAAAATTTCCAGATTCAAATTTGCCAAAAACGGAAATAAATTTCCAGCACACAAAAATAAAAAAATATTTTATTTTTGGGGGATGTCACATCCTTTCCCCCTTCAGTAAAACACTATCCTCAGTGTTTTCTCCTTTCCTAGAATAGGATTGGATGATATTTTTTCAAATCTCCCTCGAATTCTGAAGTGGCCTCCTTAGGACTAAAGTGATTCCATTGCACCTTTACTTGAGCGATGGCTCTGTTCCGAAGTACTATTTCTCTCTAGTCCAGAATGCACAGGGGTTCCACCTAGAACTCGCCCTCGGGTTCCATTTGCACCAATTTCCAATCAATCATATGAGTAGGTTCATGAATATACTTTATCAACAAAGAAACATGAAATACATTATGAATTCTTAGATTAGTTGGAAGTGCAAGATGATATCCTACGGGTCGAATTCGAGCTAGTATCTCAAAGGGCCCACAAAACCTGGGTGCTAGCTTGGCACAGTTCCCAAACTTCAACGAGATTTTTCGGGATTTGACCTTCAAATAAGCATGGTCTCCCACTTGAAATTCCAAGTGTCTTCTTTTTTGACCTGCATAACTCTTCTGTCTGTCCTGTGCTTCTTTCAAGTTATGTTGTACTTTCTTTACCATGTTCTCCATTTCTTGGAGCATCTTTGGTCCAACCATGAGTCTGTCAGCCGGTTATCCCAACTAATTGGAGTTGTACACTTTCTGCCGTACAGTATTTCGAAAGGGCTCAACTTAGTCGAAGTTTGGTATCCATTGTTATATGCAAATTCTACCAAGTGTAGGTAGTCTTCCCACTTGTTTGGCTTTGTTCTTACATACATGTGGAGCATATCCTCTATGATTTGATTTGTCCTTTTAGTCTGTCCATCCGTTTGTGGATGATAACACATACTGAAATTCAAATTAGTATTTAGCCTTGCAAACAATTCCTTCCAAAAAGCGGATGTGAATTTTATGTCTCTATCTGAAATCACCATTTTAGGAATACCATGTAGTCTAAAAATTTATTTCATGAATATTTCAGCAATGTTAATAGCTTTAAAAGTAGACTTTACATGAATAAAGTGTGCAGACTTACTGATTTTATCGATTACAACCATGATTGAATCATTCTGTTTCTGAGTTTTAGGCAAACCTGTTATAAAGTCTAGCAATATGGTCTCATATTTCCATTCTAGTACTAGTAATGGCTGTAATAGGCCGGCTGGATGCTGGTGTTCGACCTTAACCTGCTGACAATATTGGCACCTAGCCAAGTACTCTGCTGCTTCGCCCTTCAAATTAGGCCAGTAAAATAGTTTTCTGAGTGTTGTTATTGTTTTTTGGTAACCTGGATGGCCAGAGTATGGTTTCTTATGCACTTCATTTAAAATAGTTAATTTTAGCTCTACTGAATCTGGTATGTATAGTCTATTTTTAAATCTTAACAGTCCCTTCTTGTCAATACATATATCTGGTTTATCTGAGTTTGCGATACTATTTTGAAATTCTGCCATTATCTTAGTGTAATTTCCATCGTTGATACCTATCGTCCTTATTCTTTGTTCCAAATCACTTTTTGCCCTGCTGATGTTTATCTCAAATAGCCCATGGATTCTGCAAATTAAAGCATCTGCTACTTTATTTTCCTTACCCTTGATATGTCTGAACTCAAAGTCAAATTCACTGAGGAAGGTTAGCCACCTTGCTTGTCTTGCATTAAGGTCTGGTTGGTTAAACAGATATTTCACCCCACTATTATCTGTCAATAGTAAGAATTTTCTGCCCATTATATAGTGTCACCACATTTTTAAGGCATGTATTATTGTTTCCAATTCTAAGTCATGAGTGACATAATTTCAATCGTGTTCTTTTAATTTCCGGGGCTCATAACAAATCACATGCCCTTCTTGAGTTAGAACACCACCTAGTCCCTCTTTACTTGCATCGACGCATACTGTGAAGTCTTTATCTGGGTCTACTACCTTCAAGATGGGCACCGATGTCAATGATTCTTTTAGCTTGTTAAAATTGTCTTGACACTTTTGCAACCAGTTAAACTTGGTCCCTTTCTTTTGTAGTGACGTGATAGGGTAGGCTATCTTGGAGAACCCTTCTATAAATTTGCGATAGTATCCGGTGATTCCCATGAATGACCAGATATCTTCCACATCCTTAGGCACTGGCCATTCCATAATGGCTTTTATCCTTTCCGAGTCTACGACAATACCTTTCGAGGAAATGACATGTCCTAAATATTGTACTTATTTTTGATAAAAATCACATTTGTCGAATTTTGCATATAGTTTGTGTTTCCTCAGTGTTTGCAGAAATATCCATAAGTGTTCATCATGTTCCTCCTCTATTTTAGAATAGACCAGAATATCGTCAATAAATACTACTACAAACTTGTCTAAGTACTGGCTAAAAATGTTGTTCATCAAGCACATAAATGTGGCTGGTGCATTAGTGAGTCCGAAAGGTATGACTACAAACTCGTAGTGTCTGTATCTTGTTTGAAAGGTTGTTTTGTTTATGTCCTGGTCCTTTATCCTAACTTGATGATAACCGGATCTTAAATCCAATTTTGAGAAGATCTTGGCCCCACCCACTTGATCAAACAGATCATTTATCCTGGGTAAGGGGTATTTGTTCTTAATGGTCAGCTTGTTCAGTTGTCTATAATCGATACATAGTCTTAGCATATCGTCTTTCTTTTTCACAAAGAGGACTGGTGCTCCCCATGGCGAGACACTTGGTCTGATATACTCTTTGTCCAACAATTCCTGTAATTGTATTTTTAATTCTGTTAGTCCTGGTAGACTCATTCGGTAGGGTGATTTTGAGATAGGGGTTGATCTGGGTAGTAAGTCTATGGAGAAATCTATTTCTCTCTTAGGAGGAAATTCCGGTATCTCATCAACAAACATGTCTCTAAATTCACGTAGGATAGCAAAATCTTCTAACCTGGGCTAATCTTCTTTTTCTAATAGATTCGATACTTGGATAGCATAGACTTGACATCCCTTTCTAATACATTTCTTGAATTGCATCATTGAAACTTGTCTGATTGACACAGGTTTTGGTATGCCTTGGGCTGTTCTAATAGAGCTAAAATTATCTTTGTAGCTAAGTATCTTTGTGTAACAGTCTAGTACTGCTTTGTGTTCTTCCATTCAATCCATCCCGATAATCATATCATAAGATCCTAGTGGTAGGATGTTCAGATTGGTCCTTATATTTTGACCATATAAGATGAACTCTAGATCAGAAATAAAGTTAACTACTTTTCTTTTAGTACTTGTTGCTAGTTGTACAAGCCACGATTTTTCATGCTTTTGTTTCTTAAGTTTATTCAACTCTACTACGTCGGGAGTAATATAACTTAATGTAGCTCCAGGGTCAATTAAAACAGAAATTTGAGTGTCATGGATTTTACCTTTGACTTCTACCACCGAGGACTGGTGGTCATATTTTTGACCATCTATGGCTACATTTATCTGATGCAGACTTCTGCCCATGTCACCCACTGTCGAGGCTTTCTACAAATTGTGAACAATAGTTCTGTTTGTTGCAATTAAACATGGACATTTCCTCGTTAGATGAGGCTCTCCACACTCCCAACACTTTAATGGATCATGGGAGTTGTCCCCAAACTTCTTCGTTCCCATATTTACTGGTTTACCACTACCTTGCGTATTCGAATGATTGGAGTGAAAATCCTTCCTTGGGAAACTTTTTGCTACATTCTGATAAGGAGATGTTTGGTATCCATTATTCCGCTGGTTTACTCCATCTTGCTTCTTATCCTTCTAGGTCTTGGGAAACTCTACCCGTTGTTTATACTGGTCATAGCACATTTGTGCTTTCTTGAATGCCTCACTCAAGGATTTGGGGTTGTCAAACACAATTCTGTCTCTGTAGGACTGTGGTAAACAGCTTAAGAATCGCTAGTTTTTTACCTTATCTTCCTGGATGTATGGTACAAACCTTAGTAGTTCCATAAATTTATTTATAAGGTCCTCCACTGTTATTTGTTCAAGTCGTAACTCATAAAATTCTTTCGTCTTCCTTTCATAATAGCTTTCAAAAAGGTATTGTTTCTTAAAATACTTCTTAAAGTCAGATCATTCCAACTGTTTCTCCTTTAGGCCCTTGGCCAATTTCAGGTCCTACCACCAAATGTTGGCCTTCCCCTTCAAATTGTAGATGGCCATTCTGACCTTCATGTTGCTGGAATAGTTGTAGATTTGGAAGTATTTTTTGATGTCCAACAACCATGCCTCGACTTCTTCTCCTATCCTAGATTCTCCATCAAAAGTAGCTAGTCTAATCTTTTTAAATTCTCCTTCAAGGTGGTCTGTTTGTTTTCTTTTTTTGTTTGGTATGGTTTTTTCTTCAGCTTAAGGTGTCCCTTCAGACGAACTGTCTCCTTTTTCTATTTTTGCACCCGAATTCTTGGAGGCCCTTTTGTTGACCTCTTCCTCAAGGTTATCATCTTTTGGGATTTTCTTGGTTACTATACTACGCAGCAGGACTTCATTTATCTCTTGTTCCTACTATGCCTTCTTCAATTTTTCATTGTCGGCCTTCAAAACCTGTAGTTCAACTATAAGGTTTCTCATTGTTTCCAACACCTTTGCGGGTGAGCTTCCATCACTGTTCTATCTTGGATCTCTAGGAGGTCCTTGTTGCGGATTCTCTTCCACCCTGATTTCTGCACCTTCTTGGGCTGCCATTATTCAACACAAAACATAAAAGCTTTATGTTTGTAATCCACAAGATTTATTAGTTTTTTCATAAATCAGAATATATACTAAGCAATTAATGTGACCCTGTTCAGGCCCAATGTTGTAACTTTTGCTCTAATACCATATGTAATGTACCTCAAAAATCACCATAAAAAAAAAACATTTGTACATTTATCCTTGAAAATTTTCGAGATCTCAAGAAAGTAAGCTTTCTGTTAGAAGACTTGAGTCTGACGTTTTGTTTAGAGTCCTTACTGTCATCGATTGTCCTTACCATTCAACTTAAGTTTTCTAAACGATAATATAATGAGTATTTTCTCACCACTTCAATGTTTAATTAAGATCCTGAAATTTATAATTACTCTCTTATCTACTAGTACCTATAACACTACCACAGTCTTAACAATACAAACAACTTTGGGGTTTCTATGAACAAAACCCTACATAGAAAATTACCCTCTGTTTGCAATACAATCGACTTGTAAAGTGGTCTTTTACTTATGTACCTATATCTAGGATGAAGACTCCCCAACGTTATTTTACCAGTCCATTCATTATATTAATAGGGTTGTTCCCATAACAATAGGTTTCTTCTAAGTTCCTACAACTTTGGGAAGAAACAGAGGTCAATCGGGTTTTGGTGATCACAAGTGCCGAACAAAATAAAGGACCTTCTGGTTTGCCGAAATCCGAAATACGGAATGAATGTGGGCCAGCATTTTGGGGTTTTAGGATTCGAGGCTTCACAAGTACAAGAGTCAGACATCAACACACAACATTTCCCGAAATTGCGACAGGATGCCGAGTACTTTGGGGTTTTGGGGTTTGGGTTTTCGTGAACACAAAAGTCAAACATCAACACACTACAACTCTAAAAAACCTAAAGGTGATTAGTACTTTGGGAAATCAGAATTCGGGATTTTGCGAGTGCAAGTGCCCAAACAACCACATATTCAAACCTCTAAAATGAGGAAAAAGGGAAGGTGGGTCCCACACTTCAGGATTTCGGGATTCGAAACTTTGCAAGTTCCGGTGTCCAAACCTTGACATAGACAAATTTCTGAAATGCGAGAACGGAAAGGTGAGACCAACATTTTGGGATTTCGGTGTTTGGGGTTTCAGGGTTTCAAATGTCAAACAACAGAACATGACAATTCCCAAAATTGCGAAAAGAAAAGAACATGGAACTAATATTTTGGTATTTCAGGATTCGGGATTTCGGGATTTCAAATGTCGAACCACAAAACACAACCGTTCCTGAATTCCGAAAGGCTAAAGGGTGTGGAACCAACACTTCAGGATTTCGGGTTTCAGGGTTTCAAATGTCAAATAACAGAACAGAACAATCCCTGAATTCCAAAAGCAAAGAACGTGGAAATAACATTTTGATATTTTGGGATTTCAAAAGTCGAACCACAGCACACAATAGTTCCCGAATTCCGAAAGGTGAAAGGGTGTGGAACCAACACTTCGGGATTTCAGGTTTTGGGGTTTCGAGGTTTCAAATGTCAAATAACAGAACACAACAATCCCCGAATTCTGAAAGCATAAATACTTAAGAATTTTACGCGCACAAAAGGATACAACAGGATAAAGGTATTCTGTAAGGGAAAATCTCTAAATTCGTCATAGACCTGAACTAAGGAAAGGATAGCCCATTCTGAAAAGAAAACAAGGAAAATAAAAGGGGTTTCCAAAATTATTTAACTCCCGAATTTGTCATTCTATACACATCTAATATATTGTTTTCATATTGTTAGAGCATATTGTTAGATACATAGCATCGAATAAAAACATTTGCATAGAAAGTGGGAAGAAATCGTTACAGATCCGATTTAATTAGATGTCATACATCGGATGCAAAAAGGGTCATATAAACAAAGAATGTAACCTATTCCAGTTCAGATTCAATAGATACATAACATCAAAAGACATAGCCATTCATAAGAGAGAGGGGAAACTTAACATATATGAATCCAATCTGTGGGAAGACAAAGGGAACATCCACGTTCCTCCCAACTGTAGAATAGGGCAGCCAAATCTACTTGCCCGATTCACCCCCTAGACTGACCATGAATCCATGAGGGCGAGCTTGGAAACTCCTCCTCGGCAATGTCCTTCAAATTCCAATAGTTGTACTCTTGCCTCACACTTACTCAATAGTGCTCATAACAACAAGGCAATTCCATTTCAGCAGGCTCCTCTTGCCTCACACTCCATCCATAGTGTTCATAACAACAAGAGAGCTCAAAACAATTTCCCTAGCATACTTGGCAGGATCCTGCCTCCTCACATATGCTATTTATCAATTTTGCCTAGGTCTTTTCCCTCCTTTGGGGATTTTCACAGCTTTCTTAATATCTTACTTTCAGGGGCTGCCAGTGGCCAAGTATCTGATTTTCCACTTGTAATCATTATCCCAGAGGCAGTTCCAACTTGTTCCCCACTCATGGAGTCATGGTCAGTTGATTTTTAACATGGTTGTTCCATTTTTCCTCTTGCAATTAATATAAATATTCTATTGTGATACAAGTGTCATAGTCAAATAGTTAGTTGAGTCCAAACAGATCTCTTCCCAACAGTCACAATAATTAAATACAATTATTAAATTCGAAATTCATAATTTCCATAAATGGCAAAAAATTTCCAGATTCGAATTTGCCAAAAACAAAAATAAATTTCCAGCACACAAAAATAAAAAAATATTTTATTTTTGGGGGATGTCATAGCAACATGTAACTTTATGCAACTTTACACAACTTATGCAACTTTACGCAACTTATGCAACTCTATTCAACTTATGAAACTTTACGCAACTTTATGCAACATGTAACTTTATGCAACAATGCAACTTTATGCAACATGCTACTTTATGCAACAATGCAACTTATGGAACTATGCAACTATATGCAACTTATGCAACTATGCAACTAGTATATGCGACTTATGCAACTATATGAAACTATATACAACTTATGAATGTGTGACCTATATCCTCCTAATGCAACTTATGAATGCAACTATATCCTCCTAGTGGCTCTATGTTCCTTCTTATAGGCCTTGAGAGCCAACTATGATGCATAAAACCTATGAATGGTGCCCATATGGTGTCCTAATAGCCATTATTATTATTTAAAGCATACCAATGTTTCCCAAATTCCTAATTGGAGGTCTTGATCTTGGTCATTAAGCACATAAGGTTCATTTAAATCCTAATTCCCTTTTCTCCTTCCCTTGATTATGGTACAAGCCTAAACTCCCATATGTGATGTGAAAAAATATCATCCCTGATAAGTTTCAAATAGGGACTAAGTGCCTTATGTTTTTTGCTATACATTATGCCCAAAACTTGTGAATGGTGAACATATCCCATCCAATTTCGATATATCCCTTAGAGAGGATATGTATGGTGGTTTGAGGCCTTGTTCATGGCCATTAAGATCAAGAAGATTTATTTAGGGCCTAAGGCCCTTTATTTCCTCCCTTGGCCATGGTATAGGTCTTGAAACCCATTATTTTTATTCAAAACATACTAATGGTGCACATTTTCCCAAATAGAGGCA
>JASDQU010737738.1:35243-47827 GCA_032191745.1 Picea mariana | reverse complement strand
TTACCCTATTTAAAACTAGGCTTAAATTTCAACTAGGCTTAGCATTTTTTTAAGGGAAATTTATAATTAATAAAATTTACTGATTCAACATTTATTTTAAGACTAACCATATCAAAATATAATATTGTTTTCTATGCATATAGGTTCATTCACTCACCCATGTTAAAATCACGAAGTTCCCTTCAAGACGCACTACGTGTTCCAAGGGTGCCACTTAGCCTTGTTCAAGTTTAATTATACGATGTGCCCTTCAAGACGCACTACGTACTCCAAGGGTTCCATTCGCCTTTGATTGATTTTGGTAGTTTTCCAACCCTTGGAGTCAATACTCCATGAGGTGACCTTGTGGCAGATTAAGAGCCTCTAACAAACAAGGACCATGTCTTATTGCGCACCCCTTAGAATCTTCATGAGCGACTGTCAGTCTGCCCACACGACATCATGGATCTCTCGAACTAGGTAATCGTTAACTTACAATTCTAGCCACAACTAGAGTGCTAGTATGTTGTGGTAGTGTTGCTACCACACCTCTCCCTCAATATCTCTGTTTGTTGTGCATGGCCCCTTTACTCCTAATGTGAGTCTGATTAGCAAGCAATCATCAGCCTGCATCCATCAATGAAACATGTCAACGATCCATAAAAAACATCATAATATGCATGTTCATATGTCACATATACCTAAACAAAAATACCCAAACCATATACAGTCCACTCCCTCACTCAATCCGTGTCCAAGGAGGTCCATCGACGCCATCGACATCCTCAATCTATCAAGTGTCCTGCACACTCGAGAGAAACCTATCAATAGTACCTATCTATACATAGATAATCAAATGACATAACATCATAATCCATAATCATCATCATCATAATCCATAAGCGAAACACACAATCATATAATGAACCAGATCACTTGCACGCAAGTGTCCTCAAAGAATAAGTCAAATCATGTGTACGCAAGAGCGGGATGTTACAATAACCATGCATAGAAATTAAGTACCAATGTGTATAAGTTTTCGATTTATATTTTACATTGTAAAATAGTAAATAAATACATGGAAGTTTATATTTCTATGAACATGGTCGTATACTCGATGAAGAGTTTTAGGGATCCATCATCCCAAATTTTTTATTGTGGACATGCAATGCATCTTCAATGTGCACTTAGGATCCAAACGCCTTCAAGTAATCTAGTTCTATATTTTCAAAATTTTCCTACTCAAGAAGAAGTCTTCGTTTTAGTTCCCAAAATATTTGTGAATATAAAAATTGTAGCATCGTGAATGCTCAACCTATTAAAGTCCCAATTGTATATATTTTCTCTATAATTTCAACAGACTACCATTTATTATCAATTCATTGATGCCCATCCAAAAGAAAATGGGTAGAACCGTGACAACGTTCACATTGCATTCTTCTGTTATGTAGTCTAAGCTTACAGCATTCGTAGCTAGAATTCTTCTTCCCTATAATCTACACATAATATCTTTTATTATCAAATGCATTCATTATCCATTCTCCAAAAATCTTGCAAAGCGTAGAGTAATGGTATAAATTCACCTTAGATTCAAGAATATCTTGACGAATTCACCTTAGATTCAAGAATATCTTGACGTTGATTGATATGGGAGCCTACAGTGGATCTGTTGTTGTGGTGAGTAACTTTCAAGTAAAATTTTATTTATTTATTTTCAATTTTGCACAAATCACAATAATTATTTAACTTCTATACTATTAAGATCTTATATTGCAATCAAATCTGAACGACATTGAGAATAATAGTAAATCGCTTTAAGTGAATGTCGATACCTTCCACACTAGGTCTTTTCACCTTAGATTCTTGTTATTTGTTTGTTTGGTTTTTGTATATATCCAAGAACATATTGAGCTTGATTGATATGGGATCCTAGAGTGGATCCCTTGTCAGTAACTTTCAAGTAAAATTTTATTTATTTATTTTCTAATTTACACAAATCACAATAATTGTTTAACTTCTATAGTATTAAAATCTTATATTGCAATCAAATCTAAACTAGATTGGGAATGATGGTAAATCGCTCAATAATGAATGTTGATACCTTCCACACTAGATCTTTTCGGTCCTCAGTAAATGATTTAAAATATCAGTGACATTTAAGATGACCGAGGTAGTTCCATAAATAAAGATCCGTCTGAAATAATAAACTAATCCTAATATTTTCATCGTGTGAGGGAATTCCATTTAATGAATTTATTAGAATGTACGATTCTTTCTTTTACCTAAGAAATGAATTCTCAGAATTAGAAGATGTCACTTCATGTATTAGGTTTGCATTCTCAGAATTATAAGATGTCACTTCTTGTTTATTCAAAATCTGAGTCCAATGATACTTATGAAGTTGTCCATTTTAAAGGAATCAATCTGATTATAGATCAGTATTACTTGGAAAATTATTATTCATGACAATTTAATTTAATTAAATTGTCTAGCATTGGAAAGACCACGTGATATAATAGGTTAATATTGCTTGGAAATTTGTTGAGGTTCCCTAATAGCATAATTAGTTATTTAATTAAGAATATGTATATTATATGATGTAGCTTCATTAAAAAAAAAGGAAAAAAGAAATTTAAAGTTTATATGAGGTGTCTTAATGGAACTATTGGCTTTATGGAATATTTTATTTTTTCTCACTACAAACAGGTATCTTTCTTACAGTTGGTTGAATACTCAAAAGTTATAGTTGAATGGTTTTCTTTTAAACACAATTTACAGGTGATTACTCTATAGCCTTGGTTGACAAGAATTAGTTCGTTAAATGAAATATTCCAAACTGTACAGCTTTCAAACCAAGACTTACACTTGGAAGAAGGTTTTTTTCTATTATGAAAAATCGGTGGGAGCTCATGTAGAGCCCTTTCGAAGTTTGAATTTAGTATAACTATGTTTTGAGGTAGATTGATGTTTCTGGTTCTGTATAAGGACTAGTATAGGGATGGATTTTGTTTGGTAAAGTCTCTATGTTACAGTAAGTTTTTTGGGGGGAAGGATAAGTTATGATTATGGACATGCGATGTAATTGTTACTTATGGAGTGATGATTTTGTTGAGAAGGCCGTGCTTTCTCGGGTCAACCATCCTTCCCTTACTTACAGGGTTACACCTATTGTAGAGAACCCCTATCAGAGCAAGCCCCTCTATCTATATTATAGCGCAGTGGTTACAGGGATTGGATTATATTATAGCGCAGTGGTTACAGGGATTGGATTATTACTAAAAGGAGTTCTTTGGCAACCTTAGCATATATTATTGGGATTCTCTATGGAACCTATCCTCTGGGCTATTCTATCTTAGCCAGGCTTCGTCTATTGGGTGGGATATTCTATCACTATGGACTTCCTCGGCATCATAGCATAAGTCTTTGCTTAGCTGGGCATCAGAGGCAGAACCTGCCTTTCATTAGCTAGGTGGGTTCCTTAAGTCAATGGCACTTAACCTCTTTAGCACTCAGCCTCTTTACTCGGTTTAGTAAACAGAGCTAAGGTGCATTTATTTCCTCGAAGCTACAGTCTTGGTTGACAAGAATTCGTTCACTAAGTGAAAATTTCCAGACTGTGCAGTTGTCCAGCTTTCAAAGCAGGCCTTACACTTGGAAGAAGGTTTTTTCTATTATGAAAAATGGGTGGGAGCTCATGTAGAGTTCTTTGAAAGTTTGAATTTACTATAACTATGTTTTGAGGTAGATTGATGTTTCTAGTTCTGTATAAGGATTAGTTTCAGGATGGATTTTTTTGGTAAAGTCTCTTTGTTACAGTAAGTTTTTTGGGGGAAGGATAAGTTATGATGATGGATATGTGATGTAATTGTTACTTATGGAGTGAGGCTTTTGTTGAAAAAGACAAGTTATGATTATGGTCAAGAGATGTAATTGTTATTTATGGATTAATATTGTAAAGTCAACATTATATTTATAATATAAACTATTGTTTGTATTTGTAAGAAAAATATGCAAATTAATTCTTATGAAAATTATAGTTATGTACATCTAAATGCAATAAATGAGACAATTTGTCCAATTCCATTTTAATGGAATCAAACTTATTATTAATCTATTATTACTTCAAAAGTTATTAGTTATGGAAATTTAATTAGTTAAATTATTTTAATTTAAAGTGCCTTATGATATATTGATTTATTATTCACTTGAGTAACAAGGTTAATTTATATCATGATATAATAGTTAGTGTTAGTGTTAAGGTTTTTTATATAAATAATATTAAAGTTAGATAAATGGATGAAAGTGGATATAGTTGTTTTTTAATTAATATTTAATAAAAAAATAGTATCAATATTATGTATCAATGATATAAAGTTAATTATATAAATATTTCTTTAAGTATTTGTCATTGTCATTGAATTTTAATGTATGAATGAACGAATGTGCACTGTATAATAAATAATATAAATTGTATCATATTCATCATTCACATTACTATAATGTGACTTTTCAAGGCTTGTGTGGTCAATTAAATTAATTGAGATGTTTATTGATTGAATAAATCAGAAAACAAATAAGGATAATGTGTTAATGTAATTGTGTAACTTGCATAAACATGC
Organism: Picea mariana; assembly: GCA_032191745.1. Taxonomy (NCBI): domain Eukaryota; kingdom Viridiplantae; phylum Streptophyta; class Pinopsida; order Pinales; family Pinaceae; genus Picea; species Picea mariana. Next base: position 43,229 of record JASDQU010737738.1, on the reverse strand, counting down.
ATAAATTGGACCAAACTTATTAAACAACTTTGCAAAAATTGACAATGAGTATATGTTTTCATATTACTTACTTAGGCAATGAGTTAGTTTTCATATTACCTACTAAATAGTTGATATCATGATATTATTCATTTCAAGGTTATTACGAAATCTGTAATCAAGATAATTTATGTTAGTATTTTATTGATTGAATTTCATTTATTTATGTGATTAAGTGATACAATTATATCGGAATTGAAACAAGGTTAATATTATATGGAGATTGTGAATATCTAGTTATTTGTGAGATTCTTAATTATTGACAATATTTGTAGAGTCATGCTAGCTTTGCTAATCAAGTAAGTAGAATATTATGAATTGTATGTGATATGTGCTTGGATAATAATTTTTTCTCTATGATGTTTAGAATGGAATTTGTTTATGGTGTAGATATCTTCAATTCCTCATAATAACTACCAGTCCTGAGACATTAAATGGTCAAAATCAATCGAAAGAATCCTCGACTATGAGCGTTGATTATGTGTCTTGAAGGTCCTAACCATGCAGGTGTAGGTTTAAAGGGGGGGTTATGTGATGATGATGGTTATTATATTATGTGATTATCTTATTGACTACACTTGGAAAATTTGTCTAATTAAATTGTTGTATGTTATCCTAGCATCACTAATAATTATTGCTAATAGTATGGGTTTATATTATTGCTTACCTCGTTGAAAAATTGGTACAATGTTGAGTTGATTATAATAATTTCGTATATGTTAATTTGTATATGTTATTATCAAAATTTGAATAAATTGTAATGATAAGAAACATAAATTATGACATTTTATGGTGCCTTTTTTATGGGAATTAAAACAACATTCCTCGAGGTTTCTTTGGATTGTGGTGCTCCCCAATGATAATGTCGCGTTTCGACATTCATATTACGTATTCATCCCTCAATGGTTACATCACATAGTGACGTTTATTAAGGGTTATGTTTCAATGAGATGTTCTTGAACAATCATGATTAATTAAGATATTCATCTTGGTAAGCTTATATGGAATTTTTATGTTGCTAGATGCTTATGTCGCATTACGAAATTCATTGGGTTGTGTAGGATGATGAGAGAAGAGAGTAAGTGGATTGGGATAGCTATAAAAGATACCACAAAACTATGTGAATTATGATTTTGTATCGAAAGTTATTATCATTGAGGAAAAGTAATCGCAACAAATACTCCTTGGTGTACCCGATAATGAGATTTTTTGGTCGATCTGTGTTGGAGCCTTGGAGGGAATTGAGATATCTTCCCGTTCCTGGTGTTGTGTAGGATAATGGAGAAAGTGGGTTGACGGATTTGGATTTTTCAAGTTAACCATAGGTGATTTCTCCCTCATTAAAATTCAATAATCATCAATAATGGATTAAAGGAAAGGAATATGTATCATCATTGGAAAATCAACGTAAGTAAGTTTTTTCATTCTTCAGCTAATTAAAATACCTTACACTGATACATATCATATTTCCATTCTTCAGCTAATTAAAATACCTTACACTAGTATTTATCATATTTTCATTTATTTGAATAATGAGACTTGTTAATCATACAATCTATTATCTATTTTCTGAAGTTACTTTGAGGATTTCTTATCTATTTTCTGAAGTTACTTTGAGGATTTCTTAGCAATATTTTGGTTAAAAAGGAAGAAGACTTGAACCACATATTTCAAATTGCATTATAAGTTCGAGACTTGCTTAATATGTATATTGCTTGCTATATTGCATTGACCAAGAATGGAAAAACAAACATGTATTTCCAACAGGATTTGCTTAAAAATGTGTAGGTGACTAATGTGGGTAATTTCTCCTAACATTTCGAAAATTCGTGGATACATATATGTATCTCGGCACATATATTCTATCAAAACAGAAGTAGAGATTCAACAACGACAACATAGAAAAGAATTCAGGATCAAGTTGAAAACATATGGTTTTCCCAAATTCAAACCATTGACTTCTTTGCTATTTGTGGTTGGGTACTTGAAGCAGATGAGAGTATTTCCCTGTAGCATAAATTACTTTGTGCTAGCATACTGTAATCTCAAGTTCTTTGAGTGTATGCAACACACTTGATACATAGTGTTGTACAATTCCATATGATCACTTAACTGCATATATTCGACTTAAATCATGTCAAATTTGTTTAGAACAATTGAACAGTGGGAGTGAATGGCAGTGACGTTGGTGGTTGGAGTGTCAACAATGGAAAAAATTAATACTCGCACAAAGGAGAGCGACACAAACTATTTAGATATCCATACTTTCGTACATATTATTTTTTTTAATTTTGTATTTTTAAAAGGATTTCTTGAGTTTGAAAAATACAATAAGTAACATCATCATAACTTCTTAGCCAATAAAGAATTCAAGTCGTTAGATTGGTAAATTCATAAAAATGTTATTATTATTCAAAATAATAAGTTTAATACAACGTTTTCTCGCAACATTAGGAAACGTTTCATAATGGAAGTTAACTAATACAAAGTGAGTGCACGGTGACTTCATACCCAAAACTATAGTCCTTGGTGGAGGTTCGGACTCATAAGGTAGCTGTTGTCATGATATTAATAAGGTATTTAGTGTCATGGTATAAGGATAGATGCGATTCAACCAGGGGTTGGTGAAACATTGTTTGTAATTCATGGTACGAATAAGATAATAATGTTGCAATTTTTATGCGAAAAAAAAAATTGTAATATTTAAATATGAAAAAGTAACAGTATTTAAAATAAATATTTAGGAACAAATTATAATCTTGACACCCAAATTATAATCTTGGCGTGAGGTGTTCTACACTTTAGTGTGATATATATGTTGTCATGTAAGTGTTGGGTAATGTACATAAAAAAAGATTTTTTTTCAAATGTATGGATACATTTAGTGTGATATATATGTTGTCATGTAAGTGTTGAGTAATGTACATTAAAAAAAAGATTTTTTTTCAAATGTATGGATACATTTAGTAATCTATTTATACATTTATTTCAATGAATTATGAATTGAGGAGGAGCAAACTCCCTCTAACAACTCGAATTACTAGTACAGTACATTTTGTCTTATTCCACCACCACTAACATGTTGAATATGATTCACCATTCATGGGAAGCTTACCTCATAAATGATAAATCGGATTTACAAAGATGCTTTCTAACTTAATTTCCTAAATAAATAAATTTACCTTCACATCAATAATATAATACACATCTCCATTTCATCCTAGCTTGCCTAGGAAAACGTTAAATCATATTTACAAGATTCTTTATTACACATCTCCATTTCATCCTAGATTAGGAAAACGTTAAATCATATTTACAAGATTCTTTATGGCTTAATTTTTTTAAATAAATCCACGATCACAATATAAATACCCTCACATCAATAGTATACCACACATCTCTATTTCATACTTTTACTATTAAAAAACTAACCAATGCTACCAACAAATCAAAGCTTGAATATCCAATGAAAAAATTCAAACAATAAATTAGTTGGGGCAGTTAAATATACAAATAGTTCTATGTGAAATGATATCTCTAATCATGAAGATAAATCATATTTACAAGATTCTTTATGGCTTAATTTCTTTAAATAAATCCACGATCACAATATAAATATCCTCACATCAATAGTATACCACACATCTCTATTTCATACTTTTACTATTAAGAAAGTAACCAATGCTACCAAAAAATCAAAGGCTTGAATATCCAATGGAAATTTTCAAACAATAAATTAGTTCGTGTAATGAACCGCCTCGTTATGCCAACCGTTCGAGTGATAGGTGCAAAAAAAAAATTTTTGTTTTTGTGTGCGAAGGTGTGTGCGCGTGTGTGGAAGTAACAACATACTTAACTCTACGTCGCCACTCGACGACCAACAAGACGCAACCACAACAAAATTCAACTGACCACTAAATACGACTGACCTCCCGCCCGTCCTACCCTGCAAGGTTAGGACCTCCAAGACACATAGTCAACGCTCAAGCCTGGTTTCCCATCGTCTTTAACCATTTAAGGTCTCAGGGATGGCGACTGTTCTGAGGAACATGGAGGTATCTACATCCCACCCGACACAACTGACCAAGCGACCAACTGACCACGATCAAATACATAAGAAGAACAAGCGCCTCTTATGGAAAGCGCGTGACCATAATACGGATGCCAGTTTAACATAACCACATTCGCCATTTCACCCGGTACCATGAAGTATTCATAAAAGGCCTATGCACTATTACCACAATTATTAGTGACATGAGAATCACGCGTAGAAATTGATTTACATAAATCACAAGTAAATCCCATAGCACAAGACACATTATGACAATGAAATTAACATCATTAACTAACCGGTATTATCATTGCCATTAACATTATTACCATTGCGCTTGAACGTCATCATCATTCACATTTCATTTACACCACACTAGCAATATACATCATGCTTGAAAAGACATCCTTTGAATTGTAATTTATGGAGGCATCATTACTATGAACTCAGTTAACTTATTAAGAGATACGACTAAAGTATTCTTCCTCAAGTATCCTTGATTTCCTATAATATGGCCACTTGAATTTCATGGAATTTCCTTTTTCTCTTAAGGAAGCATAATCAACAAACTTAGTTACTATTAGCCATGTTTAACAATATTACTAACAATGCAATATTTAACCATTATAATATACAAATTAAAAGATGTCAATTTTAAGGAGTAATATTATTCAGCAGAGTATCCTTAAAAATTATAAGGAGGTTAAGTTTTTCTTCTTTTTATAAGACATAGCTCTATTGAAGTAACTTAATTATTCTTAATAATTCATTAATTTATTTTGCATGGAGAAAAACTAGGTACATTTATAGCTATTTTATAGACATGTAAGGTGCCTAATGTTGGCATGCCACTTGATCCTTATATCCTAAATCCCAACGCTAACGTTGAGATGTGTAACCTTCCTACACCTAAACCAAGATAGAATGAAAAAAATCAATATTAATGTAAAACGTTAACTTTAAAAGAATACTAAGTATATAGAGAGAACATCTGTGTTAGTTGGGGCTCCTTTAAGTTCCCATAGATATAGTTAGTTGATTCGAACCCTAGAATTGGAGTTAAGATACTTCTATGTTGGTTTAACTCCGTCTCTCTTAAAGGAGATCATAATATCATAATCATAATAACATTGCACTTTTATGCCCATCATACTCAATATAGAATTACAATCTGAATAATAATTAATCTAATTCCTTGCATCTGTCCAATAAACAAAATTGGTCTTGGGGAATGGCAAGGTCATCGTTAATCAAGAAAAAGGATCATTAATCAACTAGGTCTTCATCATAATAAAATTTTATTGTAACCCCATATTAAGTTAACATCACATCTAGAATCACACTAACTAACTAACCTGATCTAAAAGACGCCCCTTAAGAATACCCGGGAAGGACAATAACAATGTTAATGATGACCGTGATTCAACAACAGTAAATGCAAGGTCAATATATAAATCAAAGGAACATAGGAATGAAATATTGTTGTTTTACCATGGCGATCTAAAAGCGAGGCATACCCCTTTTTAATCGGAGATTATGGGTATCCAGTATCTCTATCTTCCACTACACATTCTTGCTTTATCCAAATCAGCATAAATCCTGATTACATCCTTCACTTAAAACTTTTTTTTTTTTTTTTTAAATAAATACCACTGCCAATATCCTATTGCATCATTAGTTACAACGGAACTGGTAGTCTACAGCAAGCCCTATAAACGTGCGTTACCCTATTTAACAGTCGATTTAGGTGCCACCTTATAAATTGTTTACAGCGTTGATTCCAGAATAGGATCTGACATCTAATTGAATACATTAACTTGCCTTACCATCATTAATATTCTGTATTAAAATCCACGTCTTATGACCTGAGGCAACGTTAATTTACAGAGTGAATTCTGGCCTTGCATCATGACATAATTACTTGCTTTTCAACAATAAGTTCAACGTAGATGCGCTCTTCTAAATTCTCAATCTGCGTTGAAGCTAGGATGGAGATTTACCTTCGAAGGGACATAATTTACATAATGATAGATATATATAACAACCAAAAATTACAAGACTGTAAATAATTGCTGGTATCTTTTACCTTGCGGGGACTTCCACTCCACAAAAGGGGGAGGGCGATACAGCTCAACGCAACAGCTGTACAATTTAAGGTTCAGAAAACAATAAAATAATAAAAACGCATCAACGCTGGCAGGTATGGTACAGGGAATATATATCGACCCAATTCCCAGGGATACAGACGCAAGTCATCAAGGCCCACCAAGCAACCTCCCAACGCATAGCAATTTAATAACACAACCAAATCACAACAGCAGCTGGGCACGTCCACAGGATCCCACTACACCGTAAAACATGCGGATAGAGGAAAGGGCAAGAGAATACGCAGGATTTGGGCATTGAAGTCGTTGACAGGGGTATGAAAATGCCCATGCGAATCATGCGCAAGGAAATTATGTCATCACTGAGGTGTAATGGCTGTTTATTGCTAGAGAAGGGCGCGAGTGTCTAAAACCCATAACCAGGGATTCAACGCAGAGAGAAAGAAGCAGCAAGGGAGAAAAATCGGAGGCCCAAGATGTACATCGAAATCAACCCTAGAAAACTCAACCCATTAGTCCCAACAATTCGGCGCAATAATCTTTAAGGAGGGAAGCGAAGTTTTCACTGGTGCAGATCGAGCTCAACCAAGGAGACAAAGTTCAATAGGTTCAACGAATCAACGCAAGGTCTTTTAAAGGGGATGGACGAAATTCTACTGGCGCAATCGGGTTCTACAAAGGAAATAAGTCCGACCGGTGATACAAAATCAATTCTAGATCTTTAAACAGGAAATTATATCCTAGACTTGCAGAGATTGTTACCAAGGACAAAACAAACAAAAACGTAGGAGTTTATAACACGACATGCAGAGTGACTGCACAAAACGCAGGGGTTTACCCACTCCACATCGTAGAGAGGTTTTAACACGGCGCAGAGATTAAACCAAATTCAGAGAACAACCGACATGACCAAGTTTGCCAGCAAGGCTTAGATACAAGGTGGTTTATAAAAGTTACCGCGCAGCAACCAATGAATTAAAATCATGAGATTCCACAAGCTTTTTTTTTCTTTTTTTATGAATCTATACAAGCTATCCAGGGAATGACATATGCAGCAACATTATTTAAATTCCATGCCATTTCATTTTTCCATTAACAGTTGGGTCTATAACAGTTTAGTGCCTTCTATTCTACCAGATAAGTGACCATACCTTTGCCTTTTAGCCGGCCGGGATTGATGTCCGCACCTCGATCGAAGTCCCGCGCTACTTGCCGCTTCCCGCGCTCCGTGCCGCGTCCTTCTTGCCGACCGTCGAATGCTCACCGGTGCCTCCCAGCCAAACTCGTGGGGTACTCTGCTTCCCTCGTCGCCCCACGAGCCGCAAAGGGGCCACACAAGAACCAGAAAAAGAACACTAACGTCTCAGCTCGCCTCAACGGCTGAGCTACCACTCCAACAAGCTGAGATTACACCCAACTCCTCACAAGAAAATCCATCAAACCACAATTCGGCAGCATAACGTTACGCTCAACGTTCCCCCTTTCATCCTTCCTTTCCCTTTCTTTTATAGCCAAAATGAGACTCACCTACTTCCTTAATCAGTAATTAATTAATTTTAATGACATATCCCCTTGAACGATCTCCGTCGTCCAAGTGTCGCTCATCCCTAGGATTATCCACTAATTAATTTCTGTTTATTAATTAAAAATCTAAATTCCCTCACACCCCCAAAATCGCTCCTTAAATCTCTCCTAGGGTTCCTAGATTCCCTCACTTTGCTTTTATTCTCTTTCCCTAAATGATGTTTCTGAAATTTAGTAAGTACTTAAATGATGATTCTTTTTCGCTTT
>JASDQU010737738.1:988-16776 GCA_032191745.1 Picea mariana | reverse complement strand
TCAAGGAACCCCCAATAGCATCGCATTCCTGAGGGTGATCAACTTACTATGGCGTAATGACACTCACCAAGGTTAAATAAGGCAAAAGGTATAATTTCCAAGAAAATTCTCTATAATCAAGAAATTATTCTTTGCAACATATTCAAATGATTCAATTATTAAAGTGACACTTACCATTAAAGTGGACTTATTACCTCATGAAGAAATACTTGATGTCCTCTGGGGCCAGGCTGGTGTGATGGATGTGTTGTTCTTATTCTAGGCAGGTCACCATGGTGAACACCTTGAAGATTGATGATGCAGCCCCCCTACTCCCCCGCAGGGCTACACAACCTCTCGGTCAAGGATATCTGATTCTTGAGTTGAATGAATCTATGAAACCTTATTGGTCTCCTTCTGTATCTAAACACATGCCCTTTCGACTTCCTGTTGCAGGTCTTATGGTACCCGCCACTGTTCCTTTCGCTCTCCTACGAAATATCAGAGTATTGGGCGTTAGTTCTTTTTCAGATAAGCCCTCTCTTGATGCAACCTTGGGCGGTGCCTTCTTGTGACCACATGATTGTGGGTGCGGCCAATAGCGGTTTGGGATCAAACTCCTTTTCAGCCCGCAATTCTCTTTGAACCTCCACGTGTCCTTTTGGCAAAACCATGGTCTGGATTGTGTCTCACCCTCAATGTTTTAAAGTCCATGCAAATCCTCTCCCTGCAATTCTACGAGATCATCGATGTCACGATATTGACGATGTTGTCTGAACTGATGGTTCAGATATACACTTTTCAAATCTACAAACCAGATCTGCCCCTCCTGAATCAATGGGTGTGGTCTCTTCACAATTCCAGACTTCGGATTTTTGAAATCTCAAACCTCGGTTTTCTCCGTACGTCAATCTTCCAGAGTTGACGATCTGCGGACACCTGTCCTCACAATCGATGGCCCTGCCCTCACTTTGGGTGTTTGACCTTTCAACTTGGATCAACGGTCCTGTGGCCCTCCTCTCGATCAATGGTTGAGATCTCCTTCGGGTTTCATACTTCTGAGATCTCAAATCTCAAACTTCACCTTTTTCCCAATGCTTTTATCCAAAGGCTGTAATCCACTGACGAATGTCCTCTTGATCTGATGATCAAGGATTACTTTGGGTCTTTTCCCGGAGCTCACAGATCTATGACATGTCTCCCTTGATATAATGGTCACAAATTACTTCGAGTCTTTACCCGAAGCCCACAGATCTACACCACGTCTCCCTTGATCTAACAGTCACGAATTACTTCGGGTAATCTGACGGCTCAGATCCACTTCGGCTTATCGGACGGTTGAGATTCACTTCGTGTTTTCAGAGCTTTAGACTTTGGAAATCTCAACTCTCAAACCTTACCTTCTCCTAAACTCACAGGATCTGATGGCTCAGATTCACTTGCTCGATCTGACGCTTGAGGTTCACTTTGGATGATATGATGACTCAGATCTGCTCCAGATGATCAAACGATGGAGATTTCACTTCGGCTCTCTCACTCTTCAGACTTCAGAAATATCAAACCTCAAACGTTCTTCCTCTTAAGCCCACGATATTTGATGGATCAAATTCGCTTTGGCGATCTGATGCTTGAAGTTTACTTCGGTTGATCTGATGGTTCAGATCTGCTTCGGATGATCGAACAATTGAGATCCTATTTTGGATTTTCGGCTCTTCGGGCTTCAGAAATATTAGTTCTCAAACCTTCGTGAGTTCCCTCTCCTCTATGTGAGAAGCACTAAGGCTCGTGCACCTTACTCTAGTCAAACGATTATTGATCCTTTGCAGTGTGATCCAATGACCTTTGTCGCTACTCCTCTTGAGCTTCTAATCTCTCTAACTTAGAATATTTTCTAAGTGTTCAAAGGTTTCAAACCTTTGCTCCTCCTACAAGTCTGATTCTTGGATCTCGTTAACACTTATGAAAAGTGTTATCCCTTCTGAGCTTTTTCCTTAGAGGATTTTGAATTCCCACGCACACCTTGTGTTCTTGGGATTTTGATAACTCAAATCGAAAGATTTCTTGAAAATAAATTCTTCTCACCCACCTGGTGTTCCTTTGTTCTGGTTTTTTCGATGCTTGGTCACTTCTTGATGCTGTGCACTCCTTGCACCTGGTCTAAGTTTCATTTTTTCTCTATGAACTTCTCTAAGTCAATCCGAGACTCAATCAACGCACTCCTTGCATTCGATATGCACACCTTGCATACGAGTGTCAGAAGAGAAACAATTGAAACTCATCAAGTTTTGTCACGAACTCATACAATCAACCTCTCGATAATCATACATGAACGAAATAAACTAAAGAACATATACAGAATGTAACATTCATTCAATCACACATTAAGATGAGCACAGTCCAAGGATTTGGGACAATTCTTTTTGTTCTATTCATTCATGAAACAAATTACATAGTATTTCTCCTACTCTACTCTGTTCTACTGATCTCTCTTCTCTATCTTCTATTCTTTCTTGATCATCATGTACTTTTACAATGCAACGACAAAACTATCTAAGGACCAGCTCCACAAGTTCTCATCGTCATGTCTGTAACCTATCCTATCAAACTCTTATCGATTACCTACTTTGTCCTATTAAAATAACTAACATTTATTACCAGATAAGAGTCAACACTCCAAATCTGCAACCCCTTATAGTCCTTCATGAATTTACAAACACGACATATTTAAAAATGATTCTTTCAAAAATATTTCAACAACTCGATTTACTTTTGAGTTAATTGCTGATGTGAAACTCTGTCATGATGAGATGTCATTCCTTTGCCTCTATGCTTGTGTTTTGACTTTGAAGGTGATGCTCCTGCATCATACTCCTCTGGTTAAAATTTTCATGGACTCCTGTCCATGAGCTCCTGCACTATTTTTCCATGCTTCAAAATATCAGGTTCTGTGACCCAACTTGCATCTTCCATTGGATGATATTTCCACTTCACTAAATATTCAGGATATGTCTTCCTCCTAGTCTTCTTTCCATCTCTTTGTTCAATGATTTTCTCCATTTGAGGATTTTCTGTTGTGGGCAATTGTTCTTCCCACTGAACTTATTTTTGATCATCCAATTCTCCTACCTCATCTCTCCTATAAGGATACAGGTCTGCAACATTGAATATCGGTGATATCCCAACATTGTCTGGCAACTCAATTTCATAAGCATTGGCTGTGAATTTTCTGAGAATCCTGCATGGTCCTATATTATTCATCTTCAATTTGTTATATGTTCCCCTTGGAAACCTTTCTTTTCTCAAATGAGATAAAAATTCATCTCCAACCTCGAATTGAACTTCTCTCCTCTTTTGATCAACTCTACTCTTATATTTATGGTTGTTGTTATGTAGTTGTTCTTTGACTCTGTCATGGAGTTTCTGCATTTCTGTTGCAAAATCCTCTGCTCCAGCATTTTTGAACTCATCTTGATTCAGATATCTCAACTTTGTAATCCCTCTTGGTTGTATTCCATACACAATTTCAAATGGACTTTTCCTTGTGGTCCCGTTCAATGATTTTTTGAATGCAAATTCTTCCTATGCTAGAATCTGATCCCATTGTCGACCTTGCTCAGTGACTAAACTTCTAAACAAGTTTCCCAGACTTTTGTTTACTACTTCAGTATGTCCATCTGTCTCAGGGTGATATGTTGAACTAAAGGAAAAGTTTGTCCCCAACCTCTTCCATAGAGTCCTCCAAAAGTGTCCTATAAATTTGGTGTCCCTCTCTGAGACTATGCTCCTAGGAAATCCATGTAGTCTCACTACTTCTCGTAAAAACAAATTGGCTATGTGTGTAGCTTCGTTTGTTTTTTGGCATGGTATGAAATGTGCCTTTTTTGAAAATCTGTCCACCACAACAAATATGGAATCACTCCCTTTCTGAGTTCTAGGCAATCCCAAAACAAAATCCATATTGATTGCATCCCACGACCTTTCTGGAATTGTTAATGGCTGATACAAACCAGTGGTCTATTGTCTTCCTTTTGCATACTGACAAATTATTCATTTGTTCACAAACTTTTTCACTTCTTCCCTCATGCTCGGCCAATAATATGAATTACTCAGCTGTGAAAATGTCTTATCGTGACCAAAATGTCCAACTAAACCTCCACTGTGTTTCTCCTTCAGAAAGTTATCTCTCATTGAGCATCTTGGTATGCATAATTGGCTTCCTTTGAATAGTAATCCATCTTGGATCAAATATTCTTACCACTGGCTTCTGTCTCCCAACAAAGGATTCTTGCATGCCTTATAAGCTTCCTTAAAATCTACATATTCTTTATACATTTCCTTGAGGTGTTCAAACCCTAAGGTCTCCACTTGGAATTCGTGTACAATCAAACTCCTCTTGCTCAAAGCATCTGCAACTTTGTTAGCGGTTCCAACAATATGTTTAATAACAAAAGTAAAATTCTTCATAAATTCTACCCATTTAGCATGTCTCTGATTCAACTTTTCTTGCCTAGTAATAAACTACAAAGCTTGGTTATCACTATACAAGACAAATTCTTTAGGAATTAGATAATGTCTCCACTTCTTCAAAGCTTGAATCACTGCATAAAATTATTTTTCATATGTGGAATACTTCTTCTTGGTGTCATTCATATTCTCACTGAAATAAGCAACCGGCCTATTATCCTGACTCAAGACTGCTCCAATAGTTAATCCACTTGCATCACATTTCACTTGAAATGTTTTTCTAAAATCTGGCAAGACCATAATTGGTTGTTCTGTGATCTTCTCCTTCAACACTTTGAAACATTTTTCAGCTTCCTCTGTCCATTTAAAAGACTTGTGTTTCTTCTTCACACTGTCCAGCATGGGTGCACATATACCATTGAAATTTCTGATAAAATTTCTATAAAAACTTGCTAACCCATGAAAAATTCTTACCTCAAATATGTTGCTTGGCGATAGCCATTCTCTGATTTCTCTCACCTTTTCTGGATCCATATTCAATTCATTTTAAGAAATCACAAAACCCAAGTATATGAGTTATGTCTACATAAAGGAACTTTTCTTTAGATTTATCAACAAATTTTCCTGCTGCAACTTTTCCATCACTGATGTCAAATGCCTTAAGTGTTCTCTCTTTGTCTTATTGAAGATTAGTATGTCATCCAGATATACTATGACAAATTTTCCTATGAAGTCTTTCAATACTTCATTCATCAATATCATAAATGTGCTTGGTTCATTTGTCAACCCAAATGGCATGACCAACCATTCAAACAATCCTTCATTTGTCTTGAATGTTGTTTTCCATTCATCTCCCTCTCTCATTCTTATTTGATGATACCCACTCTTCAAGTCTATCTTGGAAAAATATCTTGCTCCACTCAAACAATCCATCAAATCATCCATCCTTGGTAAAGGGAATCTATATCTAATGGTTATCTTGTCGATGGCTCTGGAATCTGTACACATTCTCCATCCTCCATCCTTCTTTGGACTTAACATAGTCGATACTGCACATGGGATTAGGCTTTCCCAGACTAAACCTTTATCCAACAACTCCTGTACTTGATTTTTGACTTCCTCATTCTCTCTAGGGGTCAACCTATAAGCTGCTTTGTTTGGTAAACTAGCTCCTGGAATAAGGTCAATATGATGGCTTATACTCCCAATGGGTGGTAATGAGTGAGGTAACTCATCCACTACTATGTCAACAAAGTTTTCTAACAGTTCTTGGATTTCTTCAGGCAAATATTCCACATAAGTATTTGTAAGGATAACTCTAGGCTTCCTCACTACAACAAATTGTATTTCTTCCTCCTTTTTGACTTCATTCAAGAGTTCCTTCCCACTCATGAGAAGTATACTTGAACTAGATTCCCTCTTTTTCTCTTTGTCTTATATTGGTAACAACATATGTGTCCTACCATTATTTTCTAGCTTATAAGTATTCTTTCTTCCATAATGAATAAATTTTCGGTCAAACTGCCATGGTCTCCCCAATAATATGACAGACATCCATAGGAATTACATCACACAATATTTCATCCCTATAGCCTCCTATTTTAAATTCAACTTGACATTGTTGACTTACCATTACTTGATGTCCTTTCTGCAACCATGATACCTTGTATGGGGTTGGATGTGCAGTTGTCTTCAATTCTAGATTCTCGACCATCTCCATGGATACTATATGGTCAGTGCTCCCACTATCTATGATCACTTTGCAAACTCTGTCTTTCGTCTTGCAAGCAGTTCTGAACAGACTTGTTCGTTGTACTGGTTCCTTTGGTTCCTTCTCTAGTTTAAGAAGAATTTTCCTCATCATGAGATTCTTCCCTCCTTCTGTTGCTTCTGCTTCCACATGCTTATGTTCTTGAGCAACATGTGCTTCTCTTGCTCCTTATTTCTTTCTCTTAGGACATTCCCAAGACTTGTACCTTGGTTTTGCACATGTATAACATTTAACTTCACCTCCTCTGGCTCTTCCTCTTCTTCTTCCTCTGGAAAAATAAATTCTTCCTCCATGTTGTTCTTCTTTAGAACTTCCACCCTTCTCATGGTGACTATGCTTTTTGTCAGCTTCATGCTTCGGTTTCTGGAACTTCTCTCTGCTGGTTCCCTTACCCTTGCTTGAATTTCCTCCTCTTCTTCATTGGCTTTGCTTCCTGGCCAATTTTTCTTCAGTTTTCAAGGCTGCTTGATAAGCATCCTCGACTTTAATAACAAACATCATGTTGATCTCCTCTTGGATTTCATATCTCATCCCATTGATATACCTGGATGTTTTCTCATCTTCATTCTCTTTTTGTCCAACCCTGATGTTCAGTATGCAAAATTTCTCAGTGTACTCCTTCACTGATAAGCTCTTCTATCTCAAGTTCTGCAATTTCCTGAATAGATTGATTTGATATTCCTTCGAGATAAATTTGTCTTTCAACTTGGCTACCATCCTATCTCAGTTTTTAATTTTCTTCTTACCATTGCTCCTACGTTCGGCTTGTAGTTCATCCCACCATAATGTTGCATGACCTTTCAGTCTTGTCACTACATGCTTCACCATCTTGTCTTCTTTGATATTTTCATAATCGAAGTATTTGTCCAACACGTACCCAATCTAACAATTCTTCAACTTCTAAATTGCCTTCATACATTGGTACCTCTATCCTTGCTATGGCTCCTATCTTTGAAACAACTTTTATTAAGAGATCCTGTGCAGCATCCTCTACTACATTTTATTCGACCTCTACTTCTTCACTCTCAGCTTCACTGATATCTCCAGCGTCTAGCTCTCTTCTCTGCATTGTTTCCATGACGTCCAGTCTCATTAGGAGTCGCCTCATTTCTTCTTCCATTTCTTCATTCGCTCTACATCTTCTGGGTGGCATGATTCCACTGTGTCACCTTCTAAAGATTATAAACAGAAATAAAATTTTCTTGATACCACAAATGATACCAATTTACCTCCTTTCTCCTTTATTATGTTGTCTGCAAACAAACTCAGTATCAACTCTGATACCACCTGATGCAACCCCCCTACTCCCCCACAGAGCTACACGACCTCCCAGTCAAGGATCTCTGATTCTTGAGTCGAATGACTCTCTAGAACCTTATTGGTCTCCTTTTGTATATAAACACATGCCCTTTCGGCTTCCTGTTGCAGGTCTTATGGTACCCACAACCTTTCCTTTCTCTCTCCTGTGAAATCTCAGAGTACTGGGTGTTAGCTCTTTTTTCAGATAAGCCCTCTCTTGATGCGACCTTCAGTGATGCCTTCTTGTGACCATGTGATTGTGGGTGCGACCAATAGCGGTTTGGGATCAAACTGTTTTTCATCCTGCAATTCTCTTCAAACCTCCACATATCCTTTTGGCAAAACCATAGTCTAGATTGCGGCCCGCCCTCAATGTTTTAAAGTCCGCGCAACTCCTGTCCTCGCAATGCTACAAGATCGTCGATCTCACGATATTGACGATATTGTCTGAATTGACGGTTCAAATCTACGCTTTTCAAATTTATGGACTAGATTTTCCCCTCCTGAATCAACGGGTGTGGTCTCTTCGCAATTCCAGACTTCAAAGTTTTGAAATATCAAACCTTGGTTTTCTCCGTACGTCAATATTCTGGAGTTGACGATCTGCGGACACTTGTCCTCACAATCGATGGTCCTACCCTCACTTCAGGTGTTTGACCTTTCAACTCGAATCAATGGTCCTGTAGCCCTCCTCTTGATAAACGATCGAGATCTCCTTCGGGCTTTAGACTTTTGATATCTCAAATCTCAAAATTCACCTTTTTCCCATTGCTTTTATCCGAAGGTTGTAATCCATTAATGCGTGTCCTCTTGATCTGACGATTGAGGATTACTTTGGGTCTTTATCCAAAGCTCACAGATCTACGCCACGTCTCCCTTGATCTAACGGTCACGAATTACTTCGGGTATTTACCCGGAGCCCACAGATATACACCATGTCTCCCTTCATCTAATGGTCACGAATTACTTCGGGTAATATGACGGCTCAGATCCACTTCGGTTGATCAAAAGGTTGAGATTCACTTCAGGTTTCCGGAGCTTCGGACTTCGGAAATATAAACTCTTAAACCTTACCTTCCCTTGAACTCACAAGATCTAATGACTTAGATTCACTTCGTCGATCTAACGCTTGAGGTTCACTTCGGACGATTTGATGAATCAGATCTGCTCCAGCTGATCAAACGGTGGATATTTCACTTCGTCTCTCTGGCTCTTCGGACTTCAGAAATCTCAAACCTAAAACTTTCTTCCTCCTAAGCTAACGATATCTAACGACTCAAATTCTCTTGGGTGATCTGATGCTTGAAGTTTACTTCAACTGATCTGATGGTTTAGATGTGCTTCAAGTGATCGAACGATTGAGATCCTATTTCGGATTTTCGACTCTTCGGGCTTCAGAAATCTCAGTTCTCAAACCTTCGTGAGTTCTCTCTCCTTTGTGTGTGAAGCACCAAGGCTCGTGCACCTTACTTTGGTCATATGGTTGTTGATCCTTTGTAGTGTGATCCAACGACCTCTGTCGCTCCTCCTCCTAAGCTTCTGATCTCTCTGACTTAGAAGATTTTCTAAGTGTTCAAAGGTTTCAAACCTTTTCTGCTTCTACGAGTCAGATTCTTGGATCTAGTTAACACTTATGAAAAGTGCTATCCCTTCTGATCTTTGTCCTTAAAGGATTTCAAATTCCCATGCACACCTTGCATTCTCTAGATTTCAATAACTCAGATCAAAGGATTTCTTGAAAAGAAATTTTTCTCGCCCACCTAGCATTCCTCTGTTCTGGTTTTTTCAACGCTTGGTTGCTTCTTGATGCTGTGCACTCCTTGAACCTGGTCTAAGTTTCCTTTGTTCTCTCTGAACTTCTCTGAGTCAATCCGATACTCAATTGACACACTCCTTGTGTTCAAGATGCACACCTTGCATACGAGTGTTAGAAGAGAAACACTTGAAACTCATCCAGTTTTGTCACAAACTCATACAATCAACCTCTCGATAATCATACATGAACGAAATAAACTAAAGAACACATACATAATGTAACATTCATTCAATCACACATTAAGATGAACACAGTCAAGGATTTGGGACAATTATGTTTGTTCTATTCATTCATGAAAACAAATTACATAGTATTTTTCCTACTCTACTTTGTTCTACTGATCTCTCTGCTCTATCTTCTATTCTGTCTTGATCATCATCTACTTTTACAATGCAAAAACAAAACTGTCTAAGGACCGGCTCCACGAGCTCTCATCGTCCTGTCTGTAACCTATCCTATCAAACTCTTAGTGGTTACCTACTTTTTTCTATTACAATAACTAACATTTATTGCTAGATAAGAGTCAACACTCCATATCTGCAACCCCTTACAGTCCTTCACGACTTTACAAACATGACATATTTAAAAATGTTGCTTTCAAAAATATCTCAACAAGTCGATTTACTTCTGAGTTAATTGCTTATGTGAAACTATGTCATGCTGAGATGTCGTTCCTTTGAATCCACGCTTGTCTTTTGAATTTGAAGGCGATGCTTCTGTATAAATTGAGGATCGGTTGGAAGGGGAAACTAAATTCCAGGCTTGCAAGGCTAGGGTTCTCCTTCTATTGGAATAAAATTAACTCAAAGAGTTTGTTGAGAGTGTTGTTGCAAGTCCTACTAGTTTGCAGGAATTGGCAGCTCACAAGAAGAAGAAAGTGAAGGGAAAGCGAGTGTTGCTATAATCCATGAAGGATCACCTAATTCCTCACATTTCTAAGAAGATGTCTTCCAAGGAAATGTGTAATGCTTTGGTAGGTCTATACCAAAATGGGAATACCAACAGGAAATTACACTTGAAGCACTAGCTTCAAGTTGCCAAGATGTCTAGTGAGGATATAATCATGAACTATCTTATGAAGATTAACTAGATATGATATCATCTTGTGGCCATCGGTGATAAGGTGGAGGATGTTGAGTTGGTGAATGTAGCATTGATAGGTCCTTCCAGGTCTTGGGAACCATTTGTGTAGGGGATATGTGCACGAGAGAATTTGTCAGGATTTGATAGGCTATGGACTAGTTGTGTTCAGGAGGAGACTTGGTTAGAGTCCAGGGATGGCTTGGATGGCTTGGTGAAGAGTAGTAGTGATGAGAACTAGTCCCTTGCAACCCGCACTAGGAAGGGAAGAAGAGGTTATCCTGGTTGAAGGGTTTCTCCCGAGAGAGAATCATCTCCAGAGCCAAGACGAAAGAAGGATATTAGTAATATCATATGTTTTGAGTGTCATGATTATATTCACTATGCTTCACAATGTCCACATGGGAAAGGAAGGGGAAGAAAGAAGCAAGCATTTGTAGTAGAGTTTGATGAGGTTGCAGATAGGTTTCAGAGGGAGATATTGTTGGTCTCCCCCGTTTCAGGTAAATTTTATAGCAGGGGGACTTGGTTTATTGATAGCGGAGCCTCTTTCCATATGACAGGTGCACGAGAGTTTTTTGACAACTTCACAGAGACTGGCTCAGACTTGTGTGGAGCTTGGTATGGGAACCAAACATCCAGTATGAGGATCTGGTATGGTATCATTTAGGCTTGAGTAAGGAGAATTATTGAGGGTTTGAAATGTGTTATGGGTGCTAACACTCAGGAGGAGTGTTCTCTCAGTCTCAGAGATTGAGAAGAAGGACTACCATATATTGTTTCGAGATGGGCGGGTGTTGTTTGTGCCCAGATGATCTAACTTCATATTAGGGGCCAACCTATGCGATCTATGACCAGAAGTAGCATAGAAGCAGATGCAAAGGAGAAGTCAACTCCACCATTGGTGAGGCAGGTAGCTCCACCAATAGCGTAGGTTCAAAGAGAGAATATAGCTCCACCTGTGGTACAGGCTCAAAGGGAGACATATTTAAGAGGGAGTCATCCCTTAGGATCCAATAGGGAGGAGAAACCTCCCAAGACTATTTAGAGGAAGTTGGACTTCAGAGGGAGTCACCATGCTCAAAGGGAGAATCACTCATCGAGAGGGATTCTACCTATAGGTATAGGTGGAAGAGAGGAATATTTCAAGCAAGTGTCATGATCCAAAAATGGAAGGAATAATAAACAATTGTCTTATTTAGATAATTAAAGTTGTTTAAAGAGTTCAATTATTAATTAATCATGTTGTAAAAATAGAGATATGAACAACAACAAAAGAGACAAAGACAATAAGAGCTTGATAACGGAGTTCACCAATTAGTAGCTACGTCTCCGGGCCCGCTTCCAAGTGAAGGACCTCTTTATTAATATTCAAATGCTCAAGTTCTTTACAATGGCTCCTTATTGTTACATAGAATGCTTCAGATCTGTTGTGCAATACCTCCTTTCTCAGACACATGTATGCTTCCTCAAACTCCTCTCACAAACATGACAAAAAGGCCTCTCAAAACATGAGAAAAGACCAAAATACATAAACTGCTCCTCAAATTCCCTGCATCAAAAAGTTACCCTCAAACTCCAAAAGGCCTGGTTTATATAGGTTTTAGGCTCAACAAGAGAAGCCTAACTTCTCCTGAAGATCTGGCCTCTTTCTGGGATCAAATCCCCCTCCAAATGGCCAAGATATCCTAAAAAAACCACTTTCTGGTCATAATATCAAGCAAAATACCAATTTTGGGCTAAATATAAGCCAAAAAAACCACTTTTAATTAAAAATGTATAGAGTATCCCCCAAGGCTGAGCGCGCGCCACCAATGCTCGGTCATATGCACTCATGTGGCCAAGATCTAGCCCAAAGGTCTAAGCACTGGCCCCCTAAACGCACTAGCTCCTGGTTTTTAGGGCGCATGCCATGGAACCTTCCCTGCAAACGTGACCGTGCCCCTTTTCTGCTGACCCGTGGTCACAACACCGCATGAAACCATGGGCTGGGGCTTATCCCCATCCCCTTTCGCACCAACCTTAATACAATACAAACTTTATATAATATATATTTGACTTATGTTAATAAGTCCTATGTATGGCGCATTGGTGTTGGAGTCTTCCAAAGGCATTGGCTTGGTGGGTGGTCATGGGCTCAAAACCCATGGACCCCCAAACATTTTTTTAAAACTTGCGAACGTGTTCTGACTAGATGCCATGTGGCTGCCCATGCTTGGGCCATGTGGCACCACCACATTTGACGAAAATCACCATGTGTCCAATTTTGATTGGATCTGTCAACCACATCTGCCCAGTCACTGGTCACCACTTGTCAACACCTGCTTCTGCCACGTTAGCCTCATTAGATAGATTTGGTGATGTCATTATGACGTCAACATTGACTTTTTGCCAGTTGACTTTTGACTTTTTCACTGTTTGAGAATCTGATCAGAGTACGATAACTCTCGCATACGGAGCCCGTTTGAGAAATTAAATATATTGTCGGAATCAGCGCGGCGAGACGGTCCTAATGGAATTGGTTTCATCCAATTATGAGAAGTTTTATTTTTGAGCATTTTCTGGACCTGGGGAGCCTCCTAGATCATGTCATGGGTTGAGGAGGATAGATAGGAGGCTCTAAAGAAGAATTCTTCTAAGAGAAATGTATCATCCATGGAGGACCCATTTGTTACATCAGGATTTTCCTCAGTGACTGAGGGAGCATCCAGTCAAGAGGACTGGACAACATGATTTTCTTCAATGATCGAGGATGAAACCAGTCATGAGGACTGGACAACAATATTTTCTTCAGTGACCGAGGACACACCAGTCAGGAGGACTGGAGAGAAGAATTTACTTCGATGACAGAGGGAGCATACAGTTAGGAGGACTGGAGTACAATTGTGGTAGCAGATGCAATACAAGAGACAGAGTCACTTCCAGTGTGGGAGACAAAGGTACATCAAGATGTTGGAGGATGGAATACCTCCCTCACTAAGAGGGAGTGTTGAAGATTTTGTATCTTCGAGAGGTATTCCCACAAGGGGCCATGGTGTCAGGCATGTGGGAATCTTCGTTGGAACCAGTTTGGCCTTCCGTTTCAATGAAAATTCCCTTGGGATGATGCTGGGCAAGTTGATGGGTGTTGTGGGTTTGTGTTGGGGTTTCACACCCAGAAAGAGGAATAAAATATTTTGATTAATTTTTGAGTTTAGAAGAGGTTTCTAAAATCACTCATAAGACTCCTATATAAGGGAGAGGAGAGATTGTGACAAATATCATTGTGTCATTCACTACAAGGAAAAGACCCTCTAGCAGAGGTTTTTGCGGATGCCCCTATAAAAATAGCCCAAAAATTCGTTTATAGTGGAGGTGAGCGAGCGAAGGTTTTAGCAGAGGTTTTTTTACGGTTCTTTTATAAATACATAGCACACCAATGCGTTTTCTACCACGGAAGCACTGGTGCCATCAAAACTGGTGCATTGTAGTAGGGTTATTTCAAACAAAAACATACTTCGATTCATTACGTAAATACTAAGGCGCACAATTTCTCTAAATAATTGTGCTATGTTGCAGGGTTATTTTTAAATTTTTTATATACGATGGTGCACTACTTAAACACTAACGCACCGGTGCGCACATTTGCACTCAAACCATGGCACATAGTGGTAAGGTTTTTTAAAAATATAATCCGATGTGCTACTTACATACAAACGCACCGATGCATCTAATAATTGAGCGCACTGTAAAAGGGTTAAATTAAAAAAAATTACCAGTCGTAAAATTCATTTTTACCCTTTTTAGTATTGTATATCTCTCAAGCATCGGTGCAACATTTTCCTCTTTGAAGCACCCTGTACTGATGCAACGTTTTCCTCTCTGAAGTGCCATTAAAGACTCAAGTATTTAGTGAACTCCCAACAAATGGGATGTATAACAAAATTCTAATCTATATTATTTGGTAATTCACAATTGTGTGTGATTATGATGACAACTTGAGTTCTTATGTCCACGATGAGAATATTGCTCCATGGGTATCTACTACCATTTGGATCTCCCTTCCCATATCGCCATCATGATCATCAATGCAGATTATAACCTTGGGTGATCTCGTCGTCACTGATCATAACCTTGCATGATCGTCAATGATCATAACCTTGCATGATCGTCAATGATCATGACCCATGTGATCTCATCGTCAATGATCATAACCATGATTTCACCGTCAATGATCATAATCGTCTCTCAAAATACTAATCTATAATCATTTCCCATTAATAATATAGTTGAGAGTTCACCAAATACTTGAGTCTATAGCATGCTTAGTCTAGAAAAATTATAATCTATATTACTGACAATTTATAATCTATATTAGTTGCTAATTCACAAGTGTGTGTGATTATGATGACTATAAAGCATCTCCTTTCCTAAAAAGCACCAATGCATGTATGGAAATTATACACACTGCCTTAACTAATTTTTTTCAAATTGTTTTACGATGCCTTAGGATTTTAATTTGTTATTATTTTAGGTGGTGCATAGGATAGCCTTAATGCAATGGTGCATGTGATAACATTAACGTTTCGGTGTGGTAAGGTTATACAACACACCACCTAAAATAATATAACAAATTTTATACATTGTGTTATGTTACATGGGTGCATCATGCACGGTGCTCACAAGTACTGTACGCACCACGGGTGTTGCCTGATTGTTTTTAGGGAACACTGGTGATGAAATTCACTTATTTTTTGAAGTAAGATATTTTTCCATATTTATACATAAATTTCTCATTGAGTAGATTTTTTTTTTTTTTTGTGAATAAAAGTGGATCCTTATATTAATTCCATCTGTAAGTTTACAAAAAAGACCAGCAGCCTATCTGCTTACAAAAAGGCCAACAACCTATCTACTTACAAAGAGGCCAGCACCCAATCAGATTGACGGTTCAAATTTACTCTCTCATTTCGCGGTTTTGCGTTTCGTGACTTTGTGACTTGGGTGGACAACACCCTCCATGCTTCGGACTCCCGATAGCCAAGTACCTGAAATTTTCTCAAGTCAAGTCAATGGGATCATATCAACGGTCCCAGTATTTCCTAGTGTCAATGGTTCAGATCGGTTCTTGCATTTTGCGATTTCGCGTTTCACGTCTTGGGCAGACAACTCCCTCCATGATTCAGACTCCTGATAGCCAGTTTCCCGAAATTTTCTTGAGTCGGATCAATGGGGATAGATTGACGGTCCTGATATTTCCTTGTACCAACGGTTCAGATAATTTCACAGTTTTGTGTTTTGCAACTTCGCAACTTGGGCAGACAACGCCCTCCATGCTCTGGACTCCCAATGGCCAAATTCCCAAAATTTTCTCACAACAGTTCGGTGGGACCCAATCGA
>JASDQU010737737.1:364703-381345 GCA_032191745.1 Picea mariana | reverse complement strand
TATGATCTTCGTTAAATCTTGTAACATAGAGGGAGTAAGAAATTTAATTTATTCAAAAATCTGTTGGAATAAAATTAAAAAAAAAAAGGGAATTAATTGTTTTATTATTTTTGATATATTAATTAAATGAGAAAAGGGAAAAAGGATTAATTTCCACATCTGTCTTTTTGAATTCTAATTAAAAAGGGGAAAGAGGGAAAATCTAAAACATTAGGAAACTAGGAAAATAGGTAAACATAAAAAGAGAAAAATGGAACATAAGGGAAAAAGAGGAAAGTCAAACTTAGAAAAGTATCTACCATTTAATAGCTTTCTAATTTAAACTGAACTAGCAATTTAATAATGGGGAAAGCCATTAAAACCTGTAAGAGAATTTGGGGACACCTAATTAAACGAGATTTTAGGAAAATAAGGAACCACAAAACTCTATATAATGAAGGGAGGAGATGGAGGTTGGGGGCTCTTTTGTTTGTGTAATGTTACGCTGCAGAAATATCTACTTGACTGACTTAACTTGTGGGGGTTGGGATACCCATCTTGGTGAGGAGTGGTAGCTCGGCCTTGCGAGGCGAGCTGGGAGCTAGCGAAAATCTCTGGATAGTGTGTGTGTGGCCCCTTTCTGGCTCAGGGGGCTAAGGGGGAAGAAGAGTACCCCTAGCATTGGCTGGGAGGTACTGGTGAAGTCTCGTCGGTCGACAAGCGGGAGTTGCACAGAGTGCGTGGGACGTCCACTCAGAGTGGGAGAACAGGCAACAGTACGCTTTCTTCATTTTGTATGGTAAATTGTTTTAGAACTTATGCTTGAATCTGCATATTTACTTGGGTAAGTGAAGTGATTGTCTAGATGGTTTTCTGAAATTTCCTTAGCCTAGCTCGATGATAGATTGACTCCCTTGGCTTCATTTCCCCACACGTCTTGACCACCTTGTTGTGTTGATTTTGACCTTCATGGTTGTTTAGCCTTCGTCCCTAGCTCACCAGTCCTCACCTGAGCAGTGGGCTAGGAGCCTGATCTACGATCGTCGCCTTAGCGTTAAAAGACCTATGGATCTCAAATCCCTGCTTTTTTGTGTGAGGATGATGAGCGAAGGACGAACCCGTTAGTTGACTACCCTTGATGTTTGTCCCCAGCTGATTGTTGATTCTGCCATCTGGCAATGACCTCTGCGTGTGGATTATCTGGTGTCCTGGTTGGTTTTCTCTATACCTTGACTGATAGAACCCCTGCAACCTTTCCATGACTTTTCCCATTGGATCCTAGTGTTTCTCTTACTATTGTCTGCATTGTATTGGTGTTATGGAAATGGAAAAACGAATAGATTCCATGTCTGCATTTTTTTTATTTGGTGTTCTGGCAATGGAAATACTCAATGATTTCTTTTCTGCATTTTTTTTATTTGGTAATCTGGCAATGGAAAAGAGAAATGATTTCATGTCTGCAATTTTTTGTATTTGGTATTCTAGCAATGGAAGGACGAAATGATTTCATGTCCGCATTTTTATATATATTTGGTATTCTGGCAATGGAAAAACGAAATGAATTCATCTCTGCATTTTACATTTGGTATTCTGGCAATGGGAAAAACGATTGATTTCCTATCTGCATTTTACATTGGTGTCCAGGAAATGAAAAACGTTTTTTGTATTCCTGTCTATGTGGTATTGGTATCCTGGCAATGGAAAACAAATTCATTTCCCTGTCTGCGTTTTGCCAGCATTTTTCCCTTTTAAATGATGACGGAAACATGAAGTTCCTTTTGGTTTGTTTTGGGCACATCATTTTGCATCTTTAAATACAGATAGCATTGATTGTTTTTCTAGTGTGTCCCTGTACACATTTTTCCTTAAAATGTGTCTGATTTTGCCGTCTATATGACCATAATTTTAGTGTGTCCATGTACACATTTTTCTTGTAAAACGTGACTAAGTTTGCTGCCCTTACCCATTATTTTTCTTTAAAACGTTGCCTGAGTTGGCCGCAGTTACCCACAATTTTTTTTTTGGCTTAAAACATTTGTCTGAGCTTGTTGTTTTCGCTCACAAATTTAGCCCTTTCAATTCATAATTTACCTGTTGTGAATGACCATGATTTTGGAATTTAAAAACGGATTGTGTGATGTTGAATTCACCCACGTTTTTAGCTTTTCAATTCATCAAATTACTTGTTGTGAATCGACCACTTTTTCCATTAAAAACTGGTTTGCATTTTGCCGTTGAAGTGCCCACGTGTCTGATTTTAAAGGTTGACATAGATTGTTGTTGAAATGCCCACGGTTTTCACCCAATAAATGTGACTGAGTTGTTGTTATTTTATCACGATTGTTGCCCAGATTTTATTACCACAACTCTTACTGTCATGAATCTACCTCCTTGTTGTTTCCACGACTAGGCACCACGACTTTATTCTGGCAATGAAATATTATTATTTCCAAATACGAATTTCATTGATGGCACCTCATTCTTAATGTACAACCACTGGCTTGATGGCATCACGAATGTAATTCTGGCACTGAAATTTTAATTACTAACAAGTTTGAATTTATACTTCGTTTACTGTTACACAGATTTCAATCATTTCTATTACACCGATTTTATTACCATGACATGACATTAAGGATGGTTGTGTTTACTTCCTTAAGGATCACGTTTTGCCATCAAATTGTTGATTGAGTTTGTTGTAGTATGACCACGAGTTGATCCTTATGCGGTTGTATTGTCCTTCTTTCTCCGACAATTAAGTGTACCCAGCGTTCTCGCTGCAAACATTAATTGCTACAGCGATGTTGTTAGTCAAGCAGTTCCTTCTTTATGTGAATAGACAGTTAGATATTGATATAGTTACTATAGATAGACGACATGTGTAATTAATTGTTTACCAATGTCATATTTAGCATTCTGCTTGATATAGCTAATGTGGTTATATATCGTTAAGTGATAGTTAGATTGTAATTTGGGATTATTTTAAAATTGCCCATTTAGATTGTGATTAACGATTAAATCAGATTAGTGAGTATTGCCCCAAGTAGAGATTAAGCTTTCTAAATTAAGGTAATACCATATTATTTGTCAATGTCATATAATTTTGATTAAATGTTATACTTTCAAGGCAATATTGTAATAGTATAGTGAGTAAATGTTATATCTCTTTCAATCAAATCACTATGTTATGATATTAAGTTGTAATGCCTAGCCTCTGATATTTTATCTATCGATCATTTAGTGGAATGACCAGTTCTACTGGTTAAATGTTATATAGTAACAAGTGTTAATTTCTTACACGTCATTCCCAACTATGATTGCATTAAGGATTAAATTGATGGTACATCGATGACCCAGCTATGATTTAGACTTGCTCACTTGATACACTTTTGATGTTTGTACTTGGTTTTGTAAACATTTAATGTGATTGGTTTTCTCACTGTAAGGGTTCTAGTTACTTGTGTAATTAATTTTGGGTGCATGGTGTTATTAGGATGATTGTCCTTAGCTTAGTAGGCTTGGTCTGCTTGTGTCGAGTGGGATGCATAAACCTCCTTGTTCCTCAGAACAGTCGCTAGCCTTGAGACCTTAAATGGTCAAAATCGATGGAAACCTAGGCTTGCGCGTTGCTTATGTGTCCTGGAGGTCCTAACCATTGCAGGGTAGGACGGGCGGGTAGTCATTCTTATTCTTCGTCAGTTGAATGTCGTACATTGCTTCCAGGTGCTTGTTGTGCTTTTATGTTAGGTAATTATGTTGTTGTGGCGTGAGTTGCATGCATTGTGTTCGTCATCGTGTTGCAATGTTGAGTATAATGTCAGTATTACCTTCCTACACACACAAAAAAAAAAAAAAATTGTACTTGTTATGTGAGGCTTGTTGTTGTAATGAATAGGTTCTTCACATGAGATAAGGATATGATAACTCTCATTATGAAATTGACCGAGAGGGGAAAGATTTCAACTTTATCTATCCAAATTTAACACACTAAAAGAGATAAACCAAAAATACAATTATTTTTAATCTTAATAATAACCACCTCTATTCCTAATTATATCATTTAATACCCAACCATTTCTCAAGAAACTACCAAAGGATAAAGATTAAATGCCATGTACTATCAAACCAACATGGGAGAAGATGAGAATTCCATTCCATTTGGGCCATCTTGAAGAGTTTAACATTTAGAATCCTCATCCTCAAATTTCATTAATAAATGATGGACAATTCCCAACACAAAAACAGTTTTTTACACATTAGTTATGGTTTCCCTTCCATTTTCTCATTGTAATTATTAAACTAGTGTAAGCCCAAACCAACCAAATCCCATAGTGAGGTGCTTCTTTCATTAACTATAATCTACCTACAGGTTTTACGAGAAACCATGAAAACCGAGAAACATGTTATAGGTAGTGAGAAAAGGAATTAATTCATTTTCTAAAATTAGTCATAACTCTACTTAAGTTAGTGGAGTTGGACTCCATGTAAGCTCACTTTCCACAAACATAATTAATATCCTGGACCGAATTGGAAAATATGATGGACAGGAAAAGCACAGTAAATTTTTCTCGATGGTAAACCACAATGTAAACACAGACTTCATTATAGTAGGTGTACATGTTTTCTTTGTAAAAAGAGCACCAATTAATATAGATGACCATCAACAATTGACATAGATGACCAATGGAGAAAACTGAAATTGAGAGGGATAAATTAAATTAATGATGAAGTAATCATCAACGTCAACCATGTTGACTAAAAGGACTGACAAGAGGAGGAAGGAATGTTAAAATTCCTCATCGTTAACCATTAATTATGGATCAGCTAAAAAAATAGTTTTTATGAGTCTGGTTGTATGCGACATAAACTGGGGATTACATGAGTTTAGTTGTATGAGTAGAAGAGTAAAAGACTCTTTTTTAAAGTTAATTGTATCATAGAAATGACATTTAGGTTGGAAGCACCCTCATATGAAGTAGATAAGATCCATAGAATTTGTTAAAAATATTTTTTACTTTTAATTAGATTTTTTCAACTCATTGTTAATAGTTTATGAGTTCAAAAAGATATAAAGAAAACAGAAATGGGGGAGAAACAAGTTAATGATGAAAATTGTTGATGGAAAAAAATTAAAAAGAGGTGAAAATAATTAATTAAATAATATTAAACTAAAAATCACACTTAGAAGAAAGAGATTTTGTTAAAATGGATAAATAAAATTGAAATATTTAATTTAAGAAAACAGGGAAAAAATTAAAAATGGGAAAAAATGTCTAGATGACCTAAGAGAGGAATAAATTAGTCCCTATTAAAAGACTATATTATGGAATTACTTATTAGCGTCACTAAAAATAACGTGTTTATGTTGAAAGCAAATATTTAAGTAAAGAATATTATGCTACAAATCATTTACAAAATTATATTAAAGGGATTTATGGGGAAAGTTCTGAGATAGGTTATTTCCTTGTATTCATGGCATTTCTATTTATTTCAAATGGCAAGAAAATTATCATTTAATATTAATTGACTATCAGAAATATCAAAATGGATTTATACTTCAGCCAAGAACATTTGGGTTGATATTTTTTTATCAATATTTATAATTTAATATATATATATATATATATAT
This sequence comes from Picea mariana, assembly GCA_032191745.1. Taxonomy (NCBI): domain Eukaryota; kingdom Viridiplantae; phylum Streptophyta; class Pinopsida; order Pinales; family Pinaceae; genus Picea; species Picea mariana. The sequence goes on along the minus strand of JASDQU010737737.1, from coordinate 375,737 downwards.
ATATATATATATATATATATATTAAATTATTAATATTTATAAAAAAAAATTATATATACATTTTGTATTTTCTAAATCAATAAACATATAAACTTGATATATTTATTTTACAAATATATTTAAATGAACATTTATTTTATAAATATATGTAAAGTTTATATAAACTTGATATATTTATTTTACAAAAATATTTAAATGAACATTTATTTTATAAATATATCTAAAGTACAATAAAAGTTCTATGTTTATATAGTTGTAGTCCTTAGTTTAAAGGTTCTATGTTTTGGTCCTTTTCAGTGATTTTTTCTATTAAGTTTTGTCTTAAATCTGAAGAGGAAGTGTTGGATTAAAATCTACAGCTACATAAAATTGTTGACCTGGGCATTAAAATCTATACAAAACGCCATGTGAACTGTTGAGTATTAAAATGCTATAATAATTGCTATCGATGAATGTGTTATCCCTGTAGGTGTACACGTAGAGGAAAAAAGGATACGCTGTCAAGTATTGCAAAGGTGAATCACCCAACCAATTAAATTGTTGTCAGGTAGTAAGGAAAAGAAACGCATGGGTAATAACGTGGTCAGGTAAAAGTAAAAACACAGGGTAACAGATAGCAGATTTTTTTTGGGGCAAAACAAAGTCTTCCTAAGTTAAATTCGTCAGGCAATCAAGGATAACGAAATGAAATTTTTTTGGGTGGGAACATTGTGTAAAACAGGTAATACTTGCAGTCATAAGTGTTGGGCGAAAAGCTGGCAATCAAATAAAACATAGAGAAAGGAGGTTTTGTTTCCAGTCTCTGTTGGGTATTAAACTTTAACACAGACCGGGATGCATAAATCCTTTTTATCATTCTACAAGGATACCAACAACACGCAGACAATAATCGTGGTAGCCCAACAGTCTTAATAATGGCCCCGCCTGAGTAATACATCTATCCATGAAAACGAAATCAAGAATGTAAAATGCAGACAATAATCGTGGTAATAATACACACAATAGAAAGGAACTAGATAATCGTCGTCATTAAATAAATACATAATCACAGTTGTCAGTAAGTATAATCTCATTTTCAGTAAATAAAATCGTTGTACATTATTCACCACAGGATGGAAATATACATAATTGTTGTCATTAAGAAATATATAATCGCATATGCCATCAAATATAATCGTGGTACATTATTCACTACAGAATGGAAATATATAACCGTTGGTCTACACGGTCCAAATGCGCAAATATATTAAAATGGACTGGGGCAAACTCGTGGGAAATTAGACGCAGTTTTCACAGCGAAGAATGTAGAGATCCTCACGGGGATTGATGGCCAAAAATCGCAGAGGTTTACAGGAAAATCATTGAGGTTAAAAGCATTGAATGACAGCCTTGACAAGTGGAAAAAATTCCAGAGCATTACATCCAGCAATGAAAACGCCTTCATTACATAAAAATGCAAAGAAATATACCTGGCGAAGAGTACACAAAAATAAAAATAAAACGCATAGTTAAAAATTTAGGAAAATAGGAATGATAACAATGGCATATTTACTCAACACAAATGGGCGCAAGGACCCTCAATCAGCCAAGAAAATCAGAATGGGTAGATGGCTGGCAGGAACATCCTTCGCTCATCATCCACGCACAAAAACGCAGGTTGTTTGGATCCATAGGTCTATTAACACCGAAGTGACGACTGTAGATCTGGCTCCTGGCCAACTACTCAGGTGTGGACTGATGAGTTAGGGATGAAGGAAAAATATAAATCGCAAATCATCACAAATCAATAAAACCATAGGACGGTCAAGACATGCATGGATCGAAGGCCAAGGAAATCAATCATCAGCGAGCTTAAGGATACGGGGGAGTTTAGTTATCCATTAAAATGTTAGGTCAAACATTTTTTTTACCCAATTAAATACACAGATCTTAAGGAGTACATTATACTAATAAACTACCATGTTGAAATAAAGGAAGCATATCGTAGCCCAAATCGCCCACTTTGAGTAGTTGTCCCGTGTGCTCCGTGCAACTCCCGCTTGTCGACCAATGAGACTTCATCGGTACCTCCTAGCCAGTGCTAGGGGTACTCTTCTACCCCTTTAGCCCCCCAAGTTGCAAAGGGGCCACACACACTACCCAAAGAATCAGCTAGCTCCCAGCTCGCCTTGCAAGGTCGAGCTACCACTCCTCTCAGATCTAGGTATCCCAACTCCCACAAGCTAAGTCAATCAAGTATGAATTCCTGCAGCGTAACATTACGCATAACCCAAGAGATCCATCATCTTTCTCCTCTCTCCATTTTATAGAGTTTCGAAGTCCTCTACTTTCCCAAAATCCTATTTAATTTAATGTTTAATCAATTAATTCCTAAAAATCATCCCCGTACAAGTGTCACCCATCCCCTTCATTCCTCCAAAAATTAATTTAATTAAATAAATAATTACCCCTATTTCCCTCACCCTCCTTAAATCAATCCTATAATCGCTCCTAGGTGTCCCCATATTCCCTTACAAGTTTTAATGACTTTCCCCATTACTAATTTACTAGTTGACTTAATTTAGAAAGTTCTTAAGTGTTAGATACCTTACTAAGTTTGACTTTCTGCTTTTTCCTTGTGTTTCCCTTGTCTTTTTATGTTTCCCTCTTTTTCCTAGTTTCCTAATTCTTTTAGATTTCTCTCTTTCCCTTTTCATTTAAAACTCAAATTGGCAGGTGTAGAGAATTAACCTTTTTTCCTTTTTCCTTTTTAGTTAATAAATTTTTAATTAACAAAAGAGACAAAACCATTATTTCCTCCTTTTTAAATTTTAGCACCCAAAAGATTTTTATAAATTTTAAAAGAATTACTTACCCCGTTCTCAACACATGATTAATGATGATTATCATTTTTATTTATTTATTTTTATTTTTATTTTTACATACATAATTTTCCTTTACCGCCAATTTCACCTAGACCTAGATTTTAATTTTCGAGGCTGGGTGACATTTTATTAGGGAAATTGTTTTAAATTTTTCTTATCACTTCATTCATCCTAAGGCCATATATCTTTATTCATTTATTATTTAACAACGCGACATGCCCTTCAAGACTCACTAGGTGCCCCAAGGGTGCCACTCGCCTCAACATGTTTCCCTTGCACGACATGCCCTTCAGAATGCACTACGTGCTCCAAGGGTGCCACTCGCCTCTTTCCATTTTCTTGCGCGACGTGCCCTTCGGGACGCACCACGTGCTCCAAGGGTTCCACTCGCCTCTTGACTGACTTGGTAGACATCAAAAACCCCTGGAGTCAATACTTCGCCAGGTGATCTTGTGGAAGACCAAGGACCTCTAAGGAATAAGGCCCCTGCCTTATTGCACACCCCTTAGAATCATCATGAGCGACTGTCACAGTCTGTCCTCATGGCATCGGGGGTCTTCTCAAACTAGGTAGTCATTAACCTACAGTTCGAGCCACAGCGGGAGTGCTAGTAGGTTGTGGCAGGGTTGTTGTCCACACCTCTCCCTCAACATCTCTGGTAGTCCTGTGTGACCCCTCTACTCCACATGTGAGTCTGGTCGACAAGCTATCGTCAACCTGCATCATCAATGAATTATGTTATAAATATATCCATAATCATATCATCTAATCATATGCACTAATATCACATATAAAACAATCAAACCCCAATAGTTCACTCCCCAACTCGATCCAAAGTCCAAGGGGCTCCCTTGATGCCTCTGCATCCTCGAGGTCCAAAATCCTACACACTCAGTAAAACCGAGTCAATAGCGCTTGTCTATGTCAATGCAGCAAAACAACGTGGTGTCAACCCATAATGCCTCATAATCATAATCAAATGCTTAATAGTATAATATCTGGATCATTTGCAAGCAATTTTCATCAAAGAATAAGTTCGCTCAGTGCACACGAGAGCCAGATGTTACACTTTCTTTTTATGTTTCCTTCTTTTTCCTAGTTTCCTAATTATTTTAAATTTCCCTCTTCCCCTTTTTTATTTAAACTCAAAAAGGCATGTGCAGAAACTTACCCTTTTTCCCTTTTACTTTTTAATGAATAAATTTCTAATTAGCATCATATGGAAAAGCACTTGTTTTCCCTTTTTTAAATTTTATCCCAAAATATTTTTATAAATCAATTTAATTGCTTACCCCCTTCTTGTCGCAAGATTAATGAAGATTATCATTATTATTTGTTTTATTTTTATTTTCATATATATATATATATATATATATATATATATATATATATATATATATATATATATTGAATAAATAGATAAAAAAAATTATCACAAGTAAAATTTAGACCTTGAATTTATTTTCCTAGGTTGGGCGACATTTTATTAGGGGAAAAGTTGTAAATCTTCCTTAACACATTATTCCTCCTAAAGCCATCTAGGTTTATCCAATTATTAAATAACAATGTGATGTGCCCTTTAGGACGCACTAGGTGATCCAAGGGTGCCACTCACCTCCTTATGTTTCTCTTGCGCGACGTTCCCTTCAGGATGCACTACAAGCTCCAAGGGTGCCACTCGCCTCTTTCCAATTTTTCTTGCTCGACGTGCCCTTTAGGACGCACCACGTGCTCCAAGGGTGCCACTCGCCTCTTGAATGACTTGGTAGACATCAAAAACCCTTGGAGTCAATACTCCTCCAGGTGATATTGTGGGAGACTAAGGGCCTCTAACGAATAAGGCCCTTGCCTTATTGCGCACCCCTTAGAATCATTGTGAGCGACTGTCGCAGTCGGCCCTCATGGAATCGTGGGTCTTCTCGAACTAGGTAATCGTTAACCTACAATTTGAGCCACGGTGGGAGTGTTAGTAGGTTGTGGCAGGGTTGTTGTCCACACCTCTCCCTTCTGGTAGTCGTGCGTGACCCCTCTACTCCAAATGTGAGTCTGGTTGGCAAGCTATCATCAGCCTGCATCATCAACTAATCATGTCAGAAATATATCCATAATCATATCATCTAATCATATGCACTAATATCTCATATAAAACAATCAATCCCCAATAATTCACTCCTCGACTCGATCTAGAGTCCAAGGGGTTCCATCGATGCTTTTGCATCCTTGAGGTCCAAAATATTGCACACTCAGTAAAACCGAGTCAATAAAACATGTCTATGTCATTGTAGTAAAACAGCATGTCATCAACTCATAACACCTCATAATCAAAATCAAATGTTTAATAGTATAATAATCTTGATCACTTGCGAGCAAGTGTCCTCAAAGAATAAGTTCTCTCAGTGAGCAAGAGCGAGATGTTACATACACCTCCTCTTGGTCTAAACTTCATCCCTAAGTTTCACAGTATAAGTGCCAAAATAATGTGTATCATAGTATCATAAGTCTATCTATCAAACAAAAATGGAAATTGTTGGTGCATATCATATGCGTCCTCCCAGGTCACCAAGTCTGGACTATAGTTGTCTCACTGGACCTTGACCTGCTCTATTGTTAGACGACGTAGCTGTCGAATGCGGTGATCCAAGATGTGGATCAGCTCAGCCCTGAGCACCCCCTCGTCTGATACATACAAGGAACTCATGTCAATAACATGTGTAGGATCACTAATATAATGTCTCAAAATAGATACGTGAAAAACATCGTCCATACGCCTCAAAGAATCAGGCAAGGATAGTCGATAGGCCATGGGCCCCTTCCTCTCCATAATCTCTAAAGGTCCCATGACGTAGGAGAGATTTTATCTCCCTTTCCAAACTTGATCAAAATCTTATGTGGTTTTACCTGCAAGAAGACTCAATCGCCAACCTCGTAACTATGGTCAACACAGTGCACATCGGCATAACTCTTCTGTCGATCTTGTGTTTCTTTAATCCTTTGTATTATTGTTTTCATTTTCTCTTCAATTTCTTGGATCTCTTCTGGTCCCACCAGGACCCTATCCTCAAGCCAATCCCAACTCAAAGGCGTCTGACATGGTCGCTCGTAAAGAAACTCGAAAGGCACCATCTTAATGGTGCTTTGGTAACTGTTGTTATAAGCGAATTCCACCAGTGGTAAGAATTATTCCCAACACTTTTTTTGGTCCATCACGTACATGTGCAACATGTCCTCCAAGGTCTGGTTCATTTGTTTGGTCTACCCGTCAGTCTCCAGGTGATATGTAGCACAGAATTTAAGTTGGGTTCCCAAGGCCTCTTGGAAACTCGTCCAAAATAGTCCAGTAAACACCGATCCTCGATAGGATATAATCCTCTTAGTCATGCCATGCAGCCTCACAATCTCACTGATGAAAACTCTAGCTATGTCAGGTGTCTGATATGTCGTACTCACGGGAATAAAGTGAGCACTCTTTTTCAAAGTGTCTACTACTACGAAAATCAAGTCGTGTCTCCTTGTCGGCAGTGGAAACCCAACAATAAAATCCATCGAAATAACCTCCCACTTCAATTCTAGAATAGTGTGTGGCTATACTAATCCTATTGGGTGTCTATGTTTAGCATTTACCTACTGAAATTCTAGACATTTGGCCACATAGTTGACTATGTTTGCCTTCATTCCCTTCTAGAAGAATAAGGGTTTAAGGTATGCCCTCATCTTCGTGACTCGTGGGTGAGCCATGTATACTGCTCTATGAGCCTTGCTTAGGATCAAGCTCCTCAACTCGTCGTTCAGTGGTATGTAAATCCAATTTTTAAACCTCAATAATCCATCATCCTCCAACGTAAATCCTTCAAATCTTGGTACCATCATTGTGTTTTGTCCGATAAAACCCTCGACCTCTTTGTATCAGTCATCATCACACTGTAAAGTTGGAATCTTTTCACGTAGATTCGTCTGAAGAGGAAACACCAAAAATATGTGTGGTCTTCGACTCAATGCATCTGCCACTCAGTTCATTGTTCCTTTTATGTAAGTAATCTCGAAGTCGTACTCGCTAAGCAATTTCGACCAACATCGTTGTCACGCGTTCAGGTCGCTTTGCGTAAAGATGTGTTGTAGTCCACAGTGGTTCGTCTTTAGTTCAAATTTTCATCCAACAAGGTAGTGTCTCAAAACCTTCAAGGCATATATGGTGGCTAACAACTCCAAATCATGCATTGTGTAGTTCTCCTCATGCCTTCTCAGTTTCCTCGAGGTGTATGCGATCACTCGACTATCTTGCATCAAGACTTCGCCTAAGCCTTCCTTGGATGTGTCAGTGCATACCAAGAAGTCTGCATCCATTTCAGGGACCTTTAGTATCGGTGTTGTTGTCAACATCTCCTTGAGCCTCTGAAATGCTTCCGCGCATTTTCCGGTCCAAACAAACTTCTTGTTCTTCTTCTACAATTCCGTGATCGGATTTTCTATCTTCAAAAATCCCTCAATGAACCGTCAAGAGTATCCTAATAAACCCATGAAGTTATGTACTTTAGGGACATTTGTTGGCATAGGCCATTCAACCTTTGTTGGATCCACGACAATACCTTCATCGTAGATGAATCATGACATTCCCTAAGTAGTGAATCTTTGATTGATCAAATGAGCATTTGGACAACTTCTCATACAATTTGTGCTCTCACAGACACTGTAGTACCAAGTGCAAGTGCTCGTCATGCTCCTCCATCGTTCGAGAGTAGATCAAAATATTGTCAATGAATACTTGGATGAACTTGTCCAAGTACTCGTGGAACATCCCAAACCTCGTCTTAAAGGCGGTCTTAGGGACGTCATCCTCCTTGATCTGTAACTGGTGATACCCTGATCGCAAATCGATTTTTGAGAACATCGTCACACCCTTCATTTGATCGAACAGATCATATATCCTCAGCAATGGATATTGATCCTTGATTGTTGCCTTGTTCAATTGATGGTAGTCAATGCAAACCCTCAATGACCCATCCTTCTTTCGTATGAAAATAACAGGCACACCGCACGATGACACACTTGGACGTATTAGTCCCAGGTCTAGTAATTCTTTCAGTTGCATTCTCAACTCCTGTAACTCTGAGGTCAACATATGATAAGGCATTCTAGATATCAGTTCAGTCCCTGTTTTTAGGTCTATAATAAACTCTAATTCCCTCTCCGATGGCATCCCAGGTAACTGCTCTGGAAATACGTCTGCAAACTCTCTCACCATCAGAAGGTGTTCTAGACCTTCCGCTACCCCCTTCTCGTTTAAATCAAGGATCACATAAAGCTTACATCTCTTGCACATGCTCTTCCGTAGTTGCAAGGAAGAGATGAACCTCGGGGAAACTCACTAGTTTCGACCTACAATCACGCGTCTTTGTCCCTCATCATCAACCAAGCTCAACTGTTTTGTCTTACATTTAAGTATCGCCTCATGCGATTCCAACCTATCCATACTGATCACGACATCATAAGATCCTAAGATCATGATGTACAAGTCGGCCCTGGTGACAAACTCTCCCAGGTTAAGGGTACAGCCCGTAACCTTTCCTCCAACCTTCGGTTTGGATCCCGAAGCCATGTCTATGAATCTAAACTCATCATGTTCGACCACCTTTACCTTAATCCTTTTTAGTGTTGCACCAGAAATGAAACTCTTGGTAGCATGGGGATCTATCAAAATACTAAGGGTTTGGTCAGTGGCAGTACTTGACGTCTCAAGCACAGTCGAATGGTGCTATGCTTGGCAGTTATTCACCGCTGCATGAATCTGATGGGCCTTGCAAATATCTCCCATGGTAGTGGGTCTAGAAGATCCAGATGCTCTAGTCCTCTCCACAGGGCATTCGCACTGGTAGTGTGGCTCCCCACATGTCCAACACCCCTTCTTCGGTCCAGTACTCCTGGTACCTGAAGTAGAAGACGACGGCCCACCACCCTGGAATCCTGGTTTGTTCTGCTAAACAGACCTAAATTGTTGTTGTTGCGGTCAACACTGTTGTTGATGTTGTGGTCCCTGATAATTTGTTTGCTACTAAGGTGTCAGTCGCCAAGGTGTAGTGAAATTGGCCTCTGGAAGCCACAGTATCCTGGTGTATGTCTAGCTAGTGTCTAATGTTGTTGTGCACCAGATGACACATGCCCTGCTGGTCTCGCTGGAGTCTTGCTCTGACCCCCACTGATAAGCTCCTCCTCTACTATGAGGGCCTTCTAGACGGCATCATGCAAGGTCTGAGGTATTAGAATCCTAACCTCTACACGTATGCTGCCATTAAGGTCAAACATGAACCTGTTGACCTTAAATTTCTCAGTATTAAGATCGGAGCATACCGAAGCGGCTCCATAAAATGAGCCTTGTACTCGAGCACCATACGGTCGCCCTGTCGTAAGGCGTTGAACTCGTTGAGCTAATGATCAATGAATTCCTATGATAGGTACCTCTCTTGGAACCATTCCTTGAACAGTTCCCATGACACGTCTTCGACAACCATGTTCAGTTGTGGTAGGAGCATCTTCCACCATAGAAGAGTGCTCCCCTTCAGTTTAAAGACTGCCATGCGGACCTTCATGTTTGAGGTATAGTCGCGAAGTGAAAAGCACAATGTCATATTATCCAACCATGCCTTAATGGCTGCGTTGTCCGGGGCACCAAATAACTCGAGAAATTTGACCTTCTCAAGCTCAGGGTGAATGCTACCAGTACCGGTCGAAGCGCGTGGTGGACCCTCAGGGGGTGTCGGTGCCCTGGCCTCGTCTCTGTCTAAACTATTGATCAGTGCCCAGACATCCACTAAAAATACCTCATCATTCCAACCACATCACCCACCTCCTGCCCGACAACTTGTTTGTCTCCCTGGGATTTAGACCCCTCAGGCTTGGATGTTACCGGAGGCGTCGTGCATCCTCCCCTAGAAACATGTTGTCTTCCTCTGTGACATCCTCTAACCATGATTACCTACAAGAATACAAATCAACTCAATTAACCACATAATCAAAATCATATCAATGAAATTTGTAGTGATCCCAAGTCGCAGGTTGAAACGGCTCTGATACCATATGTAACGCCCCCATCGTTATGACTACAAGAAAAACAACGGTGAATTTTTTTTTTTTTTTTAGGAAATAAGGCGATGATGACAACAGTTTAACCACACCACTGACAACGAACACAAGCATGCAGTCTAGGCAACAAGAAACTATGACTCCACTCACTGGCACAAGGGAAACTGGGCAAAACATGCGTAGGACAACAAGGAGGATTGACTACCCACCCGACACAAATAAGACACACCTACAAGCTAAGGGAAAACTTCCCCCTCCCGACACAATGGCCTTGATGAAAAATACTAGAACCTCAAGGCGCGAGAACCAAATGCATGAAGGTGTTCCACGCATGCACCCAAGCAACTTACAATGCTCGACAACACTCACACAGAACGCATGGACTCCGGCCAGGTTCTCGTTCGCCACTATCCAATAGGGTGCACCATGATCCCCTCATCAAGAATCATGTCATCCCCTATTGATAGACGCGTCAATAACCTTGACACAACACATCACATCTAAAATTGAGGACTCTAGATAATTCAACGCGCTAGGATCCGAATACCAATAAGAAAACCACGCCCATGCCCCAACAACAAATCGACGAGACGCCAGTGGATGACAACAAGGGAAGACACAAGCCCAAAAACGACTTCGTCAATAACCCAACCGTTAATCATGTCTAAAATAGTCAATATTGACCTTCTAAATTAACATCGATTGCCAATCTAAAAGTAAGTGAAATTTCAATTAGTCCACAATTTACAATTCTAAATTAACATCAAATTCAACAAGTCTAAATTGCAATTAAGTTAATATACCCAATCTCATTTAACATTAATGATGATCTAAATTGGAAATCTGAAATTAATCACTAAATACCATCCCGCTTAGAAATTAACCTCCTAAACAATCATTAACAATATCAATGTATGAGCTGCAATGATCACGCTTGTTAGTGACATTAATTTATAAATTGTCATCAATGTATCATCAAATTTAAACTTAATGCAAATCAAATTTAGCCAACTTAATTAAGTCGATTCTAACACTATAACCAGAGTTACATTCTTATTGAAAATTCAGTTTAATCAATGTTAAAACTTAAGGACAA
>JASDQU010737737.1:336978-352885 GCA_032191745.1 Picea mariana | reverse complement strand
ATTTCAACATTGCATCCAGATGATAATTCCACAACATGAACTAAAGCGCCAAACTATAGTTGATATTGATGATTGAACTAAAATGCATTCAAGAAAATTCATGGATTCCATCAATTAAAAAATACCCATTGACAAAGAGTACTCTTAAAAACTCAATGGTTGAATTTTGTTTAAATGTAACATTTAATTATGACAAAATAAGTCGTATAAACCAAGCTAGGTCTCAAATACCTTAAGAGGATTTTATATATAAGTGTGTGTTTTTGAAGGAGCAATAAAATCTAATTAACTATTCAGCAAAACAATGGTGTATAATACCCTGCCACATGTTCCTCAACCATCTTCCAACTTTTCCTCAACCATCGACTAATCTCTTGTCTCCATGTATCTTCTTCACCCACTCAAATAAAATCTAGAATATTCAGCTGAACAATGGTGCATAATACCTTGTCACTTGTTCCTTAACCATCTTCCACCTTTTCCTCAACCATTAACCAATCTCTTGACTCCAGGTATCTTCTTCACTCACTCAAGTTTTAGGGGTTAAGAAATTTATCGCAACTGCCTCCACGTTCCTTTCTCCACGTGTTCCTATATACGTTAACCCTCTAAATAAGCTTGATGCTTGATGATAGTAGATAGTTTGTGATATCTCTATAATGTGATCAAGGCATTGTAAATTTGGGAGTGAATTATATAATATAGATTAATTTAATGTAAATGGGTAAGAATTAATAAATTTTAAATCTATAAATTTAAATTTTATATAATAAATTTTAAATCTATAAATTTAAATTTTATATAATAAATTTTAAATTTAAATTTTTTAATGGATATTTTGATTTTTAATTTTAATTTCTTTAAATATATAATTTTATTTTTTTTTAAATCTATAATTTAAATTTTTTTAAATCTATAATTTAATTTTTATTTTTTTTTGTAAAATGAACCATAGTCTTTGATTTTTATGTATTTATTAGATTTTTAGATTTCTATATTAAACCATATTGTTATTAATGGGTAGTTAGTGTTTATGGATGTAGTCTAAACATTCCAAATGACTTTTATTGGATGATATTTTCTGGGGACATTTGCCTACAGAAATGTATTTTAAACAACATGCAGAATCCATTTTTGCATACATAAATGTATTTTAAACAACAAAATTAGTGATTTCATGTAGATATATATTGACAGATTATGGGAAAAAAGTAATTTCCTAGAACAGCTAGACAACACCAACATTTATGCATTTATTAGATTTTCCATATTAAAACAATTTTTATATGAAAAAAAATAATGAATAATGATTAATTGATGGTAATTAAAGATAGTTGATTCTTATCAAAGTTCACCATCCACTTATTATGTGGATGTGTTAGTTATTATTACACCAGAGGTATTTTATAAGGGAGGGTTCCTTGATAGTTCTTTGTCATCTGTTTGAATCCTATAACATAAGGCCACACATCGTAATCTTTACACTAGACCTACCACCTATCTGTAGTGTGCAGTGTTTTCTATGGCTAATTTCATTTGTTTCATTTAAGGGACATCACTGCCATTGTCTCCATCAACACATTGAAAAATGCATTGTATTGCATATGTTAATGTGTATATGAATATCGTCGCCATTGTCTCCATCGACACAGTGAACAATCGAGAGCTTCATATTCCATGCTCAACCATCGTCTAAGGCTCAGAAGCCTTTCCAAAAAATTGTTGAATTTGTGTGCACTAATTACAGCTTGCGAACAATCATCATAGGCATTCGTGTCAATGCCCTCTTCAATTGTGTTGAGGGTCGATTTAATTTGGGCCTTCTTCTCTCCAGTAGTACTCTTTACTTCATAATTTAGGGACTTCATTGAGCTTATTACTCACAAGGCTTCATGAACGCGGAGAGAATCGTTTACCGTTATTCCATTTAGATGGGATATTTTATGTTGATTGGAACTCATGTGGTAGCCCTCTGAATCTTCATTAAAGCGGACTTTTTCGATGATGCAAGCTCATACATTCTCCAGAAGCCTCTTTGACTAGCGAAATTGTTGTTGTTTCTCCATCATAAGAGAAACATTAAAACTCATGATACCCACTTGATCTAGTAGCTATTCTCTTCTATCCTACCAGAAGATATGATTTGGGACCATTGAGTATATTCGTACTGAGAAAACTAAAACAACAAGGATTTAGTTAGAGGGTATGCTAATTTAAAGAAGATGAGATGCGGACCTTTGAGTGTAAGCAAACATCTTGAATTAACTCGGCCCATAGAAATAGCAAGTTAATGGATTTTGCAGATTCCAAAAGTCTGAGAAAACTCCGAGATGGATGGGAGGAAAGAAGTCAGTGCTAGTAAAAAAAACAATTGTGTGCTTCCCATCACACATTGTATTTCACTTCATTACAAATTTTTACAAGTCGTGAATGTATGTTTTCTCAAATCAAGCTGTGAATGCCAACGCTACACCGTGAATCCCATGATACATTTTTATAACTAAGATTTTGGAATTTAATTAGCAATTTGAGGCACTCATTTTTTTCAATTAAGCATGAAAACAATAATAAATATCTCGATGACAAGATTGTTCTTAGTAATCATAAGTCGATGTTGTGTACATGATGCATCACTAATTTTCTGAATAAAAAATAGGGATTTCGACTATTTTAGCTTAGGGTTTGCGGGGTAAGGGGAAAATGGCTATTGACCCGAGGTTAAATGATAGATTGCTTCAGCACTGGCCCTCTCGCACCCACAAACCTGTCGACGGTTACGAGGACGTTGCAACATAAATGACTTGTTGCAAAAGTCACCCATTCAAATTATTTGTAAACCTGCATCCTACCTACCCTCATACTGATTTTACGCAATGCTCTCTTGGAGAGTTCAGGTTTTTAACCTATTTCCATGATAACCATTATGGAAAACATCAAGTCATATAAGTTAGTAATATAGAAAGAGGGGATGGGATTACATGGTATTGGATTTTCTATAACAATCCAGAAAAAAAATCCATTGATTAGAGAACTACTCTCGTTCTAAGAAAATTAGAATAGAACCAAACTACAGAAAAAATATATCCATTCATAAAATTATACCCTTAATCAACAAGATCTCTAAATGAGGGTTTCCCAAACACCCACATAGCCATTTCACATTCAGGCCACAGAGAAACCAAATCCACAACACCAACACTCAAAAAAAAAACCCACTCATCAATTCTGGAAACACCAATACCTTGTAGTCAGACGACCTCTCTGAGCACCTGGAATGTCATCTGAATATTTTCTTATGATCAGGGAGCAAGACGAGGCAATCACTATCACTTCGATTCCAAACCCTAAAATAACAGTGCCTGTGGGAGAGTCCGTGAATATGGGGTTACATGTGACTGAGAAGGATGCCTCTGGGTTGAAAATGATCTCAGCATAGGCAACATATATTCCTCCTCCCATGGTCCTGTTGGCTGCCAACAATTCTTATCAAATTTTATCATGGTAAAATGTCCTCGTCGAGGGATAAAAAAATTTGTAGTTGCCTCCTTCTCCTTGCAAGCATTTGTTTTTTAATCTTTGGTTTTGGAAAATTTCATTGGACTTGTTGTTTGTATGAGTTTATTATTTTTTCTATCATTCTTCTTGTTCAATTTCATGATTGAAAGCATGAAATTTGAACAAGTTTTGGTTTGAGGGCATTATACAATTATGGGGTTTTTCCTTTGCAAAATTGGATAACATTTTGGGCATCTAATGTTCTTATAAACCCTAAAACTTGTGAATTTATCATTTTATTGGTTGACCCCTCACCATAAAGTTTGATTTATTCCACCTTGGGGGGTTATGACTTAGTCATTTATAGCCTTGATCATTTGGTTTTCACATTAACATATGTTTGATTGCGCAACTAGCAGAACTTTGGGTTAATTCGAAATATGAATACTACCCCTAGCAGTCATATCACAATCTTGTCGTCCTGGTACAGGACTAACATACTTACATTCAACATTACCCTTTTTCCTGCATAGCTCAAGCTTGCATTCATTGTTGTAAGTGGTAAGTTGTGGTGCTTTGGGTTTGGCATTCATTTCTCAGAGTGGTCTCTTGTTCTATGCGTTCTCTGGTTACTACCCACTCAAAGCTCTAAATGGTTGTTATGGTAGCCTCCCAAAACCTTAGGTATCGGGTTCTCCGGATTATGTAGAACCCATCCTAGTTTTCATGTGTTGGAGAGAACAACCCATGTATCGATACCCTTGATGTTTCTATGTGAACATATCAATGGCGCCCATGGTGAGAATCAAGCCCAATGGTCCACAAGCCCTCCTCTCTCATGACAATGTCATGGATGACATTGTGGCATATGGTTGGGATGGTTTCATCAGACGGCTTGAGGTTTTCAACCTCGTTGTGGCCCAAGCTTTCTCTCAGAATTTTGATGGCACCAAGGCTAAGATTGGGTTTTTACATCTAGAGGTGAACGAGGGTTCCATCCCAGAAGCTACTGGACTATCCCAAGAGGGATATCGATGGTTTAAAAACACCAAAATCAAAGGCGTGCCCTGGCATTTATTCATGGCCTCCAAGAAATCATTTTGTTGTCCAAAAGGTAAAACAATTTATCTTTTCAAACCCCGATGGCATGGATTGCTCTTAATGTTGAAGCAATTTGTTACCTATGAAGCAGGATATGGTCTCGTATTCTTGTATCATGTCTTATTGTTGATGGTTTTTCTAGGTTTCAAGTTGAATGTGCCTTTTTATCTTCATAGGAGCTTACAAAAAATGGCTAATTTTTATCAGAGGTAGAAATTAAACCCACAGTCAAGATTGTTTCACCATGGCCTCATCTGAATCCTCGTGGTTTCGCATCTGTCTAAGACTGAGGAAAGTTGGGTAAATTTCTTGTTTATAAATAATTTTACCCTACCTGAAAAGAAAATAGAATCACCTCTCCATCTTGATGGAAACCCCAGCCCTTGTCCATCTAACCCCACTATAGAAAACCCATGTGTTAATCTAAAATAAGGCCATGTGTCCATAGATCAAACCTCTGTTGCTATCAGGAATCCATCAGGAAAGAAGCCACGATGCGATTTCATTCCTAGAAAGTCTTTGGAAGAAGTTTTAGATGTGTTAAAATACAGGATTCCTAATGTTCCTACTCATGAGTTGATTCAGGTTGTTTTAAACGAATCAATTGTCAAGAAAAGGGAAGGTGTAAGAAATAGAGTAGTCCAGATGTGAATTTTATGAATAAGAGACCAGGCCAACTCCTATCTAGAAAATTGAGAAATCAACAACGTGGTAATGAGAAATCGACCCCAGTGATCGAGATCGATGATCATTTTGCTGAAGATGATGTCGATATTTTCATTGCTCAAGAGGATGTAGATGACTGGTTTCTAGGAAACGATATTAATACCGATGCAATACAATTCAATTTAGTTTCTAATCTCCCACCATTCCTAAATAACCAAGAGGGTTTCTCTAGTATACAACATGATTTGAAGCAAATCACAGGACAGAATAAATTACCCTCTGCAAAACAGGCTCAACCTTTGCCTACCTTAGAACAAGTTCCTTGTGAAAACTGCCTTGATTGGGTTGAGATATATTACCGAGATATCCCCTATATTCAAGCACAATTAAACCAAATGGTAGCACGAAACTCATTTCTTGAGAGGGAGAATGACGAGTTGAAAGCCTGCATTCGATCGAACGCTCACAAGGAAAACAAGAGGATTAAGCGGGCTGGTAATGTGATTATTAAAAACTCAACAAATTTCAACACCATCATAAATTCAGACTTATCAGATGCTTCTCTATCAAATCTCTGAAATGGTAAATAGTTTTTTTTTTATTTTTTTTATTTGATTCTGTTTGAGAAACAATAAATAGATTCACTTCTGATTTTGTTTTTATTTTGAGACTAGCTACAGAATCGAAAGATTCTATAGCCAGTCTATTTAAAATTATTTTTTTTTATTATTATCTAAGCTTTGATTTCATTTTATCATTTCAGGTAAGCAGTAGATTATGATGCTTTGTTTAAGGAAGAGGAATCATGGGTTAAGCGTTCAATAGCTTAGTAATTTCCCATTTTTGAAAAAACAATGTCATTAATGTAATTATTTTTTATGTAAGGACTCCTACCGAAGTATTCCTTTTGTTATTCCATTTTTGTAAAACAAACTTATTTTTAGGGATTATCCTCTATCTTGTATGATAAGAGGTAAATGATCCAATACATGTTTAAATATATTATGTTTCTTAGTGTTGAAAATGGTTTTTTTGGGATCACAGAATGGATATATAATTTTGGAAGTGATATGGAAAAGCAGTTTGTTGTTGGCTTTAGACCTGTGTAAACTGTACAATACTTATTTCATTGTATTCTCCTATAATTTCTATGTTATGAAATGTTATTTGTGTTGATTTATCTTTAGTCTTGTCTTCACATGGTATTTCATATCGTTGATTATTTAAATGTTTTCCATGATCTATTAGTCTATTTTGTACCTGTGATCGATCAACTATTTTGTCATTTTTTAGTTTACTTCTGATGTTTAATGGTTGATAAAATCACTGTCCAGGATTGAGATTTATTTCTTCCTCGTCTATTGGTTATATTGAGGTCACGGGATATTTAATTAGTTATCTTTCTGTTGTTATAAATTCACTCCAAAGAATGAAACACTTCCTTGAATTTTTTCAGGAATTATTATGATTTTTTCTGTTATAGGTTTCCACTTAATATAGGACAAACAAGAGTTCACACAACACAGAGAGACAAACTTAGCGTATTATTGTTGATCATCTAGAGGTTAGTAGATGTATTGCTTTCTTTTATTTAAAGTTTTTTGTGTATGAATGAACAATGATTGCATAATTCAGACGTTGATTAGATTTGTCTATTTTTGTGTTATCATCACAATCATATTCATTCAGTGTTTATTAGTTCAATGTTTTTAAACATTAGAAAGAGTAGTGTTCATATTTGATCTTGTTCAAAAAATTTATCCTAAACAATTATTTTCGCAAGGTTTTATTTAAATCTTGTAAAATGTATATACTCTTAGCTAAAAATTTGTTATTAGTGTGTCGATTGTTAGAATCTTATTTTAGTTATTTTATTTCTTTTCATTTTTTTTTAGGATCTTAGTTGGCTAACGGAACCATAAAACTCGTCAGATTAGATCATACCAAACAGCTTGGGTTAGATAGACAACCTCCGTCTGGATCTATCCTTCCCGTTGATGGTGTGTCATAAATGTCCGTTAACAAATAGCACTAGAAGGACAGCATGAAATTCATTGATGACACGTGGAGGTCGTAAGACTCCCCCAAACAATCGTTCTCCTATCATAACGTGTAGTCGCTCAGAAAATAATGCTACACTTGACCCAACTACTACCTCAAACACTACCCCTGACATTCCCGTCGAACCAGTGACACCAGTTCCTCAAGGGATTGACGTCCAAGAAATTGTTCACCAGACAATCATAAGAACTCAAAGTGATTTATCTCGAATCAGACAACCTCGTAGACAACTTAATCAACCCCTTGATTTCACAAATCCCCGAGAAAAACCTCAAGACACTGGTTTTCCCGAAAACCCTTTAGGTGGTAATATTACCAATCTTGTTGAAGCACTTATCCTTGGTGTAGGAGGATCTGGTATCCCACCATCCCCACCTGGTTCTTCTCCACCCTCTTCAAAAGGGGAATCCTCAGATGAAGGCAGTGCTTCATATGAACCATCTTAATCTTCGACTCCAACAAATCCCATGGTAAACCAAAATAATCCTTCCAGACCTTGGCTCGATCAGTATGTCGTGGTTGTGCCTGGACCCCAACACCCATTGCCTAAACATCCGAAGAAATGGCTGCCCAAATTTGATCCAGATTCGAAGCAATCAGTTGAGGATCACATCAAGAAATTTATGCTAGTTGTTAGACTCCGGAGTATCGAACATGAAGATTTTGTGTGAATATTATTCCCTTACACTTTTGAGGGGAATGCCTCAACCTGGTATTTTTCAAAACAACCTCAGACCATCGTCTCTTGGGACAAGTTCGAAACCTGTTTTCTAGAAAAAATCGGAGATGATAAATCTCCAAAAGTCTTGGTAATGGAACTCTCTAGTTTAAAAATGAACCCTAAAGAAAAAGTTAAATACTTTAACCAGATATTCCTAACGCTGAAAAAAAAGATCCCTGTAGATTATATGCCTGTAGAAAACTTGATTTTTTTATATTATACTAAGGCCCTGCATAACAACATAGCCATATGGGTTAAAAGGTCCAAAAAGAAAACATTATTAGAAGCCTTTGAGGAGGAAATCCTGATTGAGAAAGACATTATGAGCTTAAAAGATAATCTAAGTAGTGAGGTTGAAACAACTTCATCTTCTAAAAGTAAAATAGAAATTCTCACTAGGCCTCCTCAAGCTAAAAATCAACAAGAAACATTAGACTTGGAGAGTTTGTAGAAAGATTTCCATAAATTATCCAATCAGTTCGTTGACTTGAAAAGATCCATGGAGGAGGCATCTACAAGTAAAGGAAGTTTCAGACCACCTTTTAGAAAACCTTTTCCTCCAAACCGGCCAAACCCAACCACAAAAGGTCTAAACTTCGAAGGTCTACAATATGCTTTGCAAACAATATTGGAAGCACATGACAATTATGTTTATGCTCTTCCTGAGAATCATGATGATATAGGTGAAGGACAAACACATGATGGGGAGGATTCCTCTCCCCCCATTTTTGGACACTTGTCGAACAACATCTTTCAAGCAAAATTTGAAATTGTCCATCCCTATAACACTAGAAGTAAAACACAAAACAAGCCTTCACCCGAAACAAGTAAAAATGTGGTTTCAAAACAGCCAAAGCAAATTGAAACGAGACAAAACCCTGCTGCCCTAATTTTAGAGTATGATTTAGTTGAATATATTAAAAAATTAATGGAAAATATTTTAGTTTTTTAATTGCTGAAATTTCCACTTATCCTACAAAAAATGCTCCAAAGCATTGCTGAAAATAATAAAAAGAATGATTTTATCAACAAGAAATCAGCAGAAACAGATTTAAACAAAACTAAAGATGTCCCATGTAAAAAGTCATCTGAAAACCAGGATAAAAGGGACTCATCGAAAAAAACTGTAGGAAACTTAGATAAAACTGTTTCAGGTACAACAATAAAAACTCTATAGAATTATGTTGTTTCTGCACGAAAAAATGTGCCTCCTTTTTTATTAAATTTTGAAATTTTCAATAGGAATGTACATAATTGTATGGTTTATTATGCCACCTCGTCAAATGTGATTCCTTTGTCTGTGTGCCAAAAAATTAACGCTGAGGTGAAACCTTTTGATTTAAATATCATTCAGTTAGATCGAATCCCAAGGTTCACCAAGTAATTGATATTATTATTGTCGACATTCCTGAAGTAGATGGTCTTTTTTTTAGTAGATATTGGTTAGAATAGCTACATGGCTATTTTTCTACAGAGTGGTCTCATTTATGGCTACCAAAAAATGGGTAGCCCAACAAGATCAGAATAAACAGGGAACGTTACCTCAAGTACACTGTGATAGATCTAAACGACCCAAATGAGCCTTTTATTACTTCTGCAAATTCTATTGAGATGCAGGGAATGAATAATTTTTTTGGAAATTTCATGACTATAATTCCCTCTATCACCGACCCAAAGCAGCAATCTGAAGTAACATCCTATACTCAGGCAACAACTTAAACAAGTACACTGAACATTTCTAATGACAAACAAATATAGTCCTTATATTTTGATGGATCCAAATCCCAGGAAGGGGCAAGTGTTGGTTGTGTTCTTATCGATCCCATAGGTAACAAAACATTTATTTCATGTTGGTTGGAGTTTGAATGTACTAACAACACAGCAGAATACAAAGCACTTCTGCAGGGACTAAGGAAAGCACTGGATATGGACGTGCAAAAACTAGTAGTATTCGGTGACTCTGAAATCGTAGTCAGACAGGTAAGAAATGCAATACATTGTTTATCACCACATTTGAAGAATTACCAAATCTAGGTATGGGGATTAATGCACAAATTTCTAGCATTTAATATAAATTCCATTCCTAGGACAAGTAATTTAGAAGTTGATTTACTAGCTAATGTTGCTTCTAAATTGTTTCCTATTGAAGGTCTTTCTCCTAACGCATTCTCAATCGAATTTTTATTCAGGCCATCGATTCCTGACAACATCACAAACTGGGGAGTATTTGATGATGATCAACAGATCATAAATTTTTTTCATATGGAAGACACCTTCCAGGATGCAGTAATCAATGATATCACTCATGACTAAAATCTCTGAGATTTCACGGTAATATTTGATCCTCGATCTCCAAAATCATCATCCGAGCTAGTAAACTCTATCCCCAAATTTGTTGTTATATTAGAGAAATTTTATGACCTACATGAAAAGTTTAGAGGGGTAGTCAATTGCAAAACAAACAGTTCCTCTTTGTTGTACGAAACTGTAAACTTAGGAATGCAAGATAATCCTCAAAATATCAATCTGGGAAAAGGGTGTTTTGAACAAGAAAAGCTTGCTTTTATAAAATTGTTCAAAGAATTTAAAGATGTATTTGCTTCGACATATGATGATTTAAATACTTTCGACCCAAACATAATACAACTTGTAATTCCTATGAAACCCCAAACCCAACATTTTCAACATAAATTGAGGAAAATGCATTCGAAATTAGAACCTACTGTAAAAAATGAATTAAATAAATTACTCACTGCCAAGATCATTTTTCTAGTCTGACATACTCAATGGGTATCCAACCTAGTCCCAGTAAGGAAGAAGAGTGGAGAAATTCAACTTTGTGTCGACTTTCGCAATCTAAACCGAGCCTCTGATAAAGACAATTACCCCATTCCTCCAATGGAAAAAATTCGGCAACAAGTATCTAGTTCTAAAAGACTATATTTATTAGATGGTTTCTCATGATATAACCAGGTCCTTATGTCTCCTTCAGAACTGCTAAAAACCACTTTTAGTACCCTGTGGGGCACCTACGCCTACAGAAAAATTCCTTTCGAATTGATAAATATCGGTGCCACTTTCCAGAGGACAATGGACACTTCTTTTTGTGGCCTTATTAATCAGTCAGTTGTGGTCTATATGGATGATGTCACTGTCTTTTCCAAAAACAAGAAAGATCACATGTCTCATCCTAGGGTTGTGTTAGAACGGTGTCACAAGTCCGACATTTCACTCAATCCTAAAAAATCAGTCTTTGCAGTAGAACAAGGGAAATTGATTGGGTTTATAGTTTCTAAGTATGGAATGATAATTGATCCTGAAAGAACCCAAGCCATTGCCAACCTTCCCCCTCCTTCTTCCAAAAAGGCCATGCAATCCTTTTTGGGTAAAATCAATTTTGTCAAACGATTTTTCCCAAGTTTTTCTAATATGGTTAGACCTCTACAAAATATGATAAAAAAGGATGCCCTGTATAAATGGGGATCAAAAGAGAGTCAATCTTTTGATTCTATCAGAAAATCTATAATTGAGGCACCTTCCTTGATGAGCCCTAAGTTTTCCCGGGATTTCACATTATATACTTTTTCATCTGACAGATCTTATGTTGATGTGCTCACACAGAAAAATGATGAGAGAAATGAGATACCCATATCATTTATGAGATCTACCTTTAAACGAGCATAACTAAATTACCCCATGTTAGATCAGCAAGCGTACACTATTTTTAAAGCTGTGAAACAATTCAGGTCTTACCTGTTAAAATCTAGGACAAAAATTGTTGTTCCTTACCCTATTGTGAGAAATCTGTTAGTACAGAAAGAGCTGGGAGAGAAAAGGGCAAATCGGATGACACCATTTCAGGAATAAGACCTCAAAATATTACCTACCCAAATCGTTAGAGGTCAAGGCCTTTGTAAATTGGTGGTTGATTCAGCTGACAAGTTAGAAAGGAAAATAAATACATCAACTGTAAATCAACATGATGAAAAAAAAATCTATTGTGCACACACTATGACCAATTCATGGTATGAGAATATCATATTTTATTTGTTGCATGGATCTGCTCCTCGTAATATTGATCCAAAAAACAGAAGAGCACTAAGACTTAAATCTGCATCTTTCCAATTAATTAATGATATATTATTTCGAAACAATTTTGACGGTGTTTTTCTGCGTTGTTTAGAAAAACAGGAACCCGAAAGGGTGTTGGATGAACTTCATTATGGTGATGTCGGTGGTCATTTTGGTGGAGATACCACTGCCCACAAGGTGATAAGGGTTGGCTATTATTGGCCTACCTTGTTTAAGGATGCTCATACTCTGTCCTTCAAGTGTATAATCTATAAAAAGGTTGCAGGACGAGTGAAAAGGGTAGATTTTCCTTTGCAACTTGTTACGATAGACACACCTTTTTAGCGGTGGGGCCTAGACATTATAGGACCAATCAATCCCCCTTCCTCACAATAACATAAGTACATTCTCACGGAAATAGACTATTTTACGAGATGGTCTAAAGATTTACCATTAAAAGTGGTCAATACAAATCAGGTAGTGTCGTTTCTGAACTCCCATATTATCACTCGATTCAAAATTCCTGAATGTCTAGTTTTTTACAATGCTTCTTATTTTTCTTCCCTAGATATGAATGTTTTCACTCTGGAAAAAGGGATTAAACTAAAGTACTTTGTCAGATATTACCCTCAAGGGAACTGTTTGGCCGAGTCAACAAATAAGAATCTCATCAAGATTGTAAATCCAGCTCACACCTCTAGTTGTTGCCTTTCCTTTTTGTTATAAATCCATGTTCCAAATGAAGAAAAGAGGAGATCGAGAGGCTCTATTTTTGAACTTTGACAGATTAATTTGAAGATAGCCTATCTTATCATTTTTTGTGTTAAGAATTCATTTTTAGAAGGAAGTGATGTTTAGCTATGTTTTTTCTTTTCTTTGACTCTTAAACTTTGTTCTTCTTTAACAGCAAGTGTGAGAGGGTTGCTTAGGAGGATCCTTTGATATCTTCTACCTTGTGTGTTGCTAAATATCTTCTGAAAAGGATCTTCAGATTATGATTCTTCTTCTACTGTATAAATAGTATGCTTGAAAAGGGTTTTCATGTCTTTTTGTTTGCAGTTCTATGTTTTCTCATAAAATTCTTCCACCTAAAAGCCTTGAAAGGCTAAACATTGCTTTTGGATGATCTGTTTTGTTGCATATGGAAGATGATTTGTAGGGATATATTCATATGATTTTTCAAGTCAAGCAGATAGCTTCATCCCTACCTCTCTCATAATTTCAAAATCAAATTTATTTTCGTATTTCTTGATGTGTAAGGCTTACCCCTATGCAGTCATGGGGTGACTCCTTGCGCTAACATTTTTGGTGCCATTGCTGGGGACGGATTTGAGTAGATTGAAAAGATCCCTGGGAAGAATGACATTGCACAGCTCCATATTTAGATGGTGACTAAAGTTAGACACCTTCAAGACTGCACATTCACCATGGCGACTCCATTATTCAGAATCTATTGGTGACTCCACTGGAATGAGAACAATTAAATAACTATGAAGGCTATCCTGGCCAGGAGGTTTTCCCCACTCAATTTCTCGGCCATAGATGATTATCCACATATTGTGCCTCTTATTGATGAATGGCAAGATCTGTTGCCCATATTTTATGAAGGTGAGGATGCAGGCTTGTTGATCATGTTCAATAATTTCATTCTTTGATGCAACAACTTGACATCCATCATGAAGATATATTGATGAAAATTTTCATGCATTCATTGGATGGGGATGCACATAAATTGTATTTCTCATTACCCCCTTCCATCATTTCATCCTTGAAGGATTTCCATGGAGTATTCAATGAACACTGCAAAATGTTTTATCCCTCTAAAAGTATTTGTCATAACTGATGTGAGGGATATGTAGAATGTTCTCAATATTTGTTAGATTACCCTGTTGAATATAAATATTAAAATGATTTATTCGTTGTCCAAATCAAAGTATAGAGAATACTCCTGTATTTGGAGAGGACAACATTCATAACTTTGTTTCAGATGAAAATCATGTGTATGAACAACTAGAAGCAGCAGTTACTACTGTTCCTGAAATGGATATTTTTAACAATTATATTCTTGATGAAATTACTGTTTTAGAGATTGATCATAGGTATGAATGGAAACCCGTTTTTGATGAATATTCTAGTCATGATGAGCAGCAAGCTTATCATATTTTTGATCAGTATGAAGACAGGGAGTATGATGCAGAGGTTGGCCTTGTCACAAAAGACATAACTCGAAGATTTGACCAGGAGAAACCCTTAGTAGAGGCACATGAAGAGATCACTTATACACAGCTAGAAGTAAATCAATAGTCATCAGTGGATCAACAACCACCTACGTCAATCCTTCTTCCACCTGTACGCATATTTTACAGTAAGCAACTTGAGGTTAAAAAAGAAATATGCTATCAGTCCCATGTGTTTTGTCACCATTTTCATGACCCTGTAGGGATGTATATGGAGTTGTATTTCTCAAATGTTTTAGAACCTGTAAACTTTATTGTGTCAGCAGCAGTCAAAGGAGATATAGGAAATGTTTTCAAACCACTATCATATTCCTCTTTTCTGTTGTCAATCATTGGTATTATAAAGACTCGTGTCAACAAGTTTCTTGAATGGATTTGGTGGAAGTTTTCCTTCACCTAGCCCATTGTAAAAGTCAGTTAGCTTAGGTTTTCTACATAAATAAGCTCCATCAAGAGCAGGTGTGCTTTATTTATGTTTGTAAGTAGAGTAATATAAGTTGTCAATATGTTGTCTTCAGCACGATGCATCAGAGCATGACTCCACAACCCAACACTAAGGCACTAGAGCTGCAAAAGGATTTCTTAGAGCCTCACAGGGAGGACTCTATCCCCCATGAAGCCTGATGTTAGCACCAAGACCTACATCTAGAAAATTGGCATAAGACATTAGTCAAATTTATTCCTGGAAAGTCAATGTCGAAAGTACTACCTAATCTCCTAAGATGGATGTAGCAATGGCGTTGCGTAATTCCACAGTATGCTACCAAATCTCCTAGGCGCTATGAATTTCACAATGCGCTACCAAATCTGGATCGGTGCTACTGAAATTGTAGGCCTGTTTGGAGGAGATGCTACATAAGCTTGCTACCCAACGCGCTACCAAACAATGCTACCAACAAACGTCTAGATTCAAGGAGTTCGAGTTATCAT
Source organism: Picea mariana (assembly GCA_032191745.1). Classification (NCBI taxonomy): domain Eukaryota; kingdom Viridiplantae; phylum Streptophyta; class Pinopsida; order Pinales; family Pinaceae; genus Picea; species Picea mariana. The sequence goes on along the minus strand of JASDQU010737737.1, from coordinate 337,603 downwards.
TTTGGTGAGTGGTTGATGATGTGGAGAAGAGAAATGATTACAAGTGGCAGCATGATGACAACGTTTAACAACTGGAGGACACTTGGCAATGGAAAGGAATGCACAGCAAAGACAACCGCGCCATTTAAATCATGTTGGATCGGTTGCCTACACGACTCCTTTTTTGTAGTAGTTTGTTAATAAATGTTAGCATAGGTGTTCGATTGATAGTTGTTGTTGGAGAATCCGATGTGAGTAAGGGTCGGCTCCCACCTCTAGCTGTTGCCTTTCATTTTTGTTATAAATCCATGTTCCAAATGAAGAAAAGAGGAGGTCGAGAGGCTTTGTTTTTGTACTTTGACAGATTAATTTAAGATAGCATGTCTTATCATTTTATATGTTAAGAATTCATTTGTAGAAGGAAGTGATGTTTAGCCATGTTTTTTCTTTGTTTTGAATCTTAAGCTTTGTTCTTCTTGAATAACAAGTGTGAGAGGGTTTCTAAGGAGGATCCTTTGAGATCTTCTACCTTGTGTGTTGCTAAATCTCTTCTGAAAAGGATCTTCAGATTATGATTCTTCTTCTACTGTATAAATAGTATGCTTGAAAAGGATTTTCATGTCTTTTTGTTTGCAGTTCTATGTTT
>JASDQU010737737.1:320660-336591 GCA_032191745.1 Picea mariana | reverse complement strand
ATTTCAACATTGCATCCAGATGATAATTCCACAACATGAACTAAAGCGCCAAACTATAGTTGATATTGATGATTGAACTAAAATGCATTCAAGAAAATTCATGGATTCCATCAATTAAAAAATACCCATTGACAAAGAGTACTCTTAAAAACTCAATGGTTGAATTTTGTTTAAATGTAACATTTAATTATGACAAAATAAGTCGTATAAACCAAGCTAGGTCTCAAATACCTTAAGAGGATTTTATATATAAGTGTGTGTTTTTGAAGGAGCAATAAAATCTAATTAACTATTCAGCAAAACAATGGTGTATAATACCCTGCCACATGTTCCTCAACCATCTTCCAACTTTTCCTCAACCATCGACTAATCTCTTGTCTCCATGTATCTTCTTCACCCACTCAAATAAAATCTAGAATATTCAGCTGAACAATGGTGCATAATACCTTGTCACTTGTTCCTTAACCATCTTCCACCTTTTCCTCAACCATTAACCAATCTCTTGACTCCAGGTATCTTCTTCACTCACTCAAGTTTTAGGGGTTAAGAAATTTATCGCAACTGCCTCCACGTTCCTTTCTCCACGTGTTCCTATATACGTTAACCCTCTAAATAAGCTTGATGCTTGATGATAGTAGATAGTTTGTGATATCTCTATAATGTGATCAAGGCATTGTAAATTTGGGAGTGAATTATATAATATAGATTAATTTAATGTAAATGGGTAAGAATTAATAAATTTTAAATCTATAAATTTAAATTTTATATAATAAATTTTAAATCTATAAATTTAAATTTTATATAATAAATTTTAAATTTAAATTTTTTAATGGATATTTTGATTTTTAATTTTAATTTCTTTAAATATATAATTTTATTTTTTTTTAAATCTATAATTTAAATTTTTTTAAATCTATAATTTAATTTTTATTTTTTTTTGTAAAATGAACCATAGTCTTTGATTTTTATGTATTTATTAGATTTTTAGATTTCTATATTAAACCATATTGTTATTAATGGGTAGTTAGTGTTTATGGATGTAGTCTAAACATTCCAAATGACTTTTATTCGATGATATTTTCTGGGGACATTTGCCTACAGAAATGTATTTTAAACAACAATCGGAATCCATTTTTGCATACAGAAATGTATTTTAAACAACAAAAAATAGTGATTTCATGTAGATATATATTGACAGATTATGGGAAAAAAGTAATTTCCTAGAACAGTTAGACAACACCAACATTTAAGCATTTATTAGATTTTCCATATTAAAACAATTTTTATATGAAAAAAAATAATGAATAATGGTTAATTAATGGTAATTAAAGATAGTTGATTCTTATCAAAGTTCACCATCCACTTATTATGTGGATGTGTTAGTTATTATTACACCAGAGGTATTTTCTAAGGGAGGGTTCCTTGATAGTTCTTTGTCATCCGTTTGAAGCCTATAACATAAGGCCACACACCGTAATCTTTACACTAGACCTACCACCTGTCTGTAGTGTGCAGTGTTTTCTATGGCTAATTTCATTTGTTTCATTTAAGGGACATCACTGCCATTGTCTCCATCAACACATTGAACAATGCATTGTATTACATATGTTAATGTGTATATGAACATCGTCGCCATTGTCTCCATCGACACAGTGAACAATCGAGAGCTTCATATTCCATGCTCAACCATCGTCTAAGGCTCAGAAGCCTTTCCAAAAACTTGTTGAATTTGTGCGCACTAATTACAGCTTGCGAACAATCATCATAGGCATTCGTGTCAATGCCCTCTTCAATTGTGTTGAGGTTCGATTTAATTTGGGCCTTCTTCTCTCCAGTAGCACTCTTTACTTCATAATTTAGGGACTTCGTCGAGCTTATTACTCACAAGGCTTCATGAATGCGGAGACAATCGTTTACCGTTGTTCCATTTAGATGGGCTATTTTATGTTGATTGGAACTCATGTGGTATCCCTCTGAATCTTCATTAGAGCGGACTTTTCCGATGATGAAAGCTCATACATTCTCCAGAAGCCTCTTTGACTAGCGAAATTGTTTTTATTTCTCCATCATAAGAGAAACATTAAAATTCATGATACCCACTTGATCTAGTAGCTATTCTCTTCTATCCTACCAAAAGATATGATTTGGGACCATTGAGTATATTCATACTGAGAAAACTAAAAAAACAAGGATTTAGTTAGAGGGTATGCTAATTTAAAGAAGCTGAGACATGTACCTTTCAGTGTAAGCAAACATCTTGAATTAACTCGGCCCATAGAAATAGCAACTTAATGGATTTTGCAGATTCCAAAAGTCTGAGAAAACTCCGAGATGGATGGGAGGAAAGAAGTCAATGATAGTAAAAAAAACAATTGTGTGCTTCCCATCACACATTCTATTTCACTTCATTACAACTTTTTACAAGTCGTGAATGTATGTTTTCCCAAATCAAGCTGTGAATGCCAACGCTACACCGTGAATCCCATGATACATTTTTATAACTAAGATTTTGGAATTTAATTAGCAATTTGAGGCACTCATTTTTTTCGATTAAGCATGAAAACAATAATAAATATCTCGATGACAATATTGTTCTTATTAATCATAAGTCGATGTTGTGTACATGATGCATCACTAATTTTCTGAATAAAAAATAGGGATTTCAACTGTTTTAGCTTAGGGTTTGCGGGGTAAGGGGAAAATGGCTATTGCCCCAAGGTTAAATGATAGATTGCTTCAGCACTGGCCCTCTCGCACCCACAAACCTGTCGACGGTTACGAGGATGTTGCAACATAAATGACTTGTTGCAAAAGTCACCCATCCAAATTATTTGTAAACCTGCATCCTACCTACCCTCATACTGATTTTACGCAACGCTCTCTTGGAGAGTTCAGGTTTTTAACCTATTTCCATGATAACCATTATGGAAAAAATCAAGTCATATAAGTTAGTAATATAGAAAGAGGGGATTGGATTGCATGGTATTGGATTTTCTATAACAATCCAGAAAAAAAATCCATTGATTAGAGAACTACTCTCGTTCTAAGAAAATCAGAACAGAACCAAACTACAGAAAAAAATATATCCATTCATAAAATTATACCCTTAATCAACAAGATCGCTAAATGAGGGTTTCCCAAACACCCACATAGCCATTTCACATTTAGGCCACAGAGAAACCAAATCCACAACACCAACACTAAAAAAAAAAACCCACTCATCAAGTCTGAAAACACCAATACCTTGTAGTCAGATGACCTCTCTGAGCACCTGGAATGTCATATGAATCTGTTCTTATGATCAGGGATAAAGACGAGGCAATCACTATCACTTCGATTCCAAACCCTAAAATAACAGTGCCTGTGGGAGAGTCCCTGAATATGGGGTTACATGTGACTAAGAAGGATGCCTCTGGGTTGAAAATGATCTCAGCATTGGCAACATATATTCCTCCTCCCATGGTCCTGTTGGCAACCAACAATTCTTATCAAATTTTATCATGGTAAAATGTCCTCGTCGAGGGATAAAAATTTATGTAGTTGCCTCCTTCTCCTTGCAAGCATTTGTTTTTTAATCTTTGGTTTTGGAAAATTTCACTGGACTTGTTGTTTGTATGAGTTTGTTATTTTTTCTATCATTGTCCTTGTTCAATTTCATGATTGAAAGCATGAAATTTGAACAAGTTTTGGTTTGAGGGAATTATACAATTATGGGGTTTTTCCTTTGCAAAATTGGATAACATTTTGGGCATCTAATGTTCTTATAAACCCTAGAACTTGTGAATTTATCATTTTATTGGTTGACCCCTCACCATAAAGTTTGATTTATTCCACCTTGGGGGGTTATGACTTAGTCATTTATAGCCTTGATCATTTGGTTTTCACATTAACATATGTTTGATTGCGCAAATAGAAGAACTTTGGGTTAATTTGAAATATGAATACTACCCCTAGCAGTCGTATCACGATCTTGTCGTCCCGGTACAGGACTAACATACTTACATTCAACATCACCCTTTGTCCTGCATAGCTCAAGCTTGCATTCATTGTTGTAAGTGGTAAGTTGTGTTGCTTTGGGTTTGGCATTCATTTCTCAGAGTGGTCTCTTTTCTTGCGCGTTCTCTGGTTAATACCCACTCAAAGCTCTAAATGGTTGTTATGGTAGCCTCCCAAAACCTTAGGTATCGGGTTCTCCGGATTATGTAGAACCCATCCTATTTTTCATGTGTTGGAGAGCACAACCCATGTATCGATACCCTTGATGTTTCTATGTGAACATATCAATGGCGCTCGTGGTGAGAATCAATCCCAATGGTCCACAAGCCCTCCTCTCTCAAGACAATGTCGTGGATGACATTGTGGCATATGGTTGGGATGGTTTCATCAGACGGTTTGAGGTTTTCAACCTCGTTGTGGCCCAAGCTTTCTCTCATACTTTTGATGGCACCAAGGCTAAGATTGGGTATTTACAGCTAGAGGTGATCGAGGGTTCCATCGCAGAAGCTACAGGACTATCCCAAGAGGGATATCGATGGTTTAAAAACACCAAAATCAAAGGCATGCCCTGGCATTTACTCATGTCCTCCAAGAAATCATTTTGTTGTCCAAAAGGTAAACCAATTTATCTTTTCAAACCCTAATGGCATGGATTTCTCTTAATGTTGAAGCAATTTGTTACCTATGAAGCTAGATATGGTCCGGTATTCTTGTAGCATGTCTTCTTGTTGATGGTTTTTCTAGGTTTCAAGTTGAATGTGCCTTTTTATCTGCATAGGAGCTTACAAAAAATGGCTAATTTTTATCAAAGGTAGAAATTAAACCCACAGTCAAGATTGTTTCACCATGGCCTCATCTGAATCCTTGTGGTTTCCCAACTGTCTAAGACTGGGGAAAGTTGGGTAAATTTCTTGTTTATAAATAATTTTACCCTACCTGAAAAAGAAATGGAATCACCTCTCCATCTTGATGGAAACCCCAGCCCCTGTCCATCTAACCCCACTATAGAAAACCCATGTGTTAATCTACAATAAGGCCATGCGTCCATAGATCAAACCTCTGTTGCTATCAGGAATCCATCAGGAAAGAATCCACGATGCGATTTCATTCCTAGAAAGTCTTTGGAAGAAGTTTTAGATGTGTTAAAATACAGGATTCCTAATGTTCCTACTCATGAGTCGATTCAGGTTGTTTTAAACGAATCAATTGTCAAGAAAAAGGGAAGGTGTAAAAAATAGAGTAGTCCAGATGTGAATTTTATGAATAAGAGACCAGGCCAACTCCTATCTAGAAAATTGAGAAATCAACAACGTGGTAATTAGAAATCGACCCCAGTGATCGAGATCGATGATCATTTTGCTGAAGATGATATCGATATTTTCATTGCTCAAGAGGATGTAGATGACCGGTTTCTGGGAAACGATATCAATATCGATGCAATACAATTCAATTTAGTTTCTAATATCCCACCATTCCTAAATAACCAAGAGGGTTTCTCTAGTATACAACATGATCTGAAGCAATCACAGGACAGAATAAATTACCCTCTGCAAAACAAGCTCAACCTTTGCCTACCTTAGAACAAGTTCATTGTGAAAACTGCCTTGATTGGGTTGAGAGATATTACCGAGATATCCCCTATATTCAAGCACAATTAAACCAGATGGTAGCACGAAACTCATTGCTTGAGAGGGAGAATGACGAGTTGAAAGCCTATGTTCGATCGAATGCTCACAAGGAAAACAAGAGGATTAAGTGGGATGGTAATGTGATTATTAAAAACTCAACAAATTTCAACACCATCATAAATTCAGACTTATCAGATGCTTCTCTATCAAATCTCTGAAATGGTAAATATTTTTTTTATTTTTTTTATTTGATTATGTTTGAGAAACAATAAATAGATTCACTTCTGATTTTGTTTTTATTTTGAGACTAGCTACAGAATCGAAAGATTCTGTAGCCAGTCTATTTAAAATTATTTGTTTCTATTATTATCTAAACTTTGATTTCATTTTATCATTTCAGGTAAGCAGCAGATTATGATGATTTGTTTAAGGAAGAGGAATCATGGGTTAAGCATTCAATAGCTTAGTAATTTCCTATTTTTGAAAAAACAATGTCATTAATGTAATTATTTTTTATGTAAGGAATCCTACCGCAGTATTCCTTTTGTTATTCCATTTTTGTAAAACAAACTTATTTTTAGGGATCATCCTCTATCTTGTATGATAAGAGGTAAATGATCCAAGACATGTTTAAATAGCTTATGTTTCTTAGTGTTGAAAATGGTTTTTTTGGGATCACAGAATGGATATATAATTTTGGAAGTGATATGGAAAAGCAGTTTGTTGTTGGCTTTAGACCTGTGTAAACTGTACAATGCTTATTTCATTGTATTCTCCTATAATTTCTATGTTATGAAATGTTATTTGTGTTGATTTATCTTTAGTCTTGTCTTCACATGGTATTTCATATTGTTGATTATTTAAACGTTTTCCATGATCTATTAGTCTATTTTGTTCCTGTGATCGATCAACTATTTTGTCATTTTTGAGTTTACTTCTGATGTTTAATGGTTGATAAAATCATTGTCCAAGATTGATATTTATTTCTTCCTCGTCTATTGGTTATATTGAGGTCACGGGATATTTAATTAGTTATCTTTCTGTTGTTATAAATTCACTCCAAAGAATGAAACACTTCCTTGAATTTTTTCATGAATTATTATGATTGTTTCTGACATAGGTTTCCACTTAATATAGGACAAACAAGAGTTCACACAACACAGAGAGACAAACTTAGTGTATTATTGTTGATCATCTAGAGGTCAGTAGATGTATTGCTTTCTTTTATTTAAATTTTTTTTCATATGAATGAACAATGATTGCATAATTCAGACGTTGATTAGATTTGTCTATTTTCATGTTATCATCACAATCATATTCATTCAGTGTTTATTAGTTTAATGTTTTTAAACATTAGAAAGAGTATTGTTCATATTTGATCTTGTTCAGAAAATTTATTCTAAACAATTATTTCCACAAGGTTTTATTTAAATCTTGTAAAATGTATATACTCTTAGCTTAACATTTGTTATTAGTGTGTCGATTGTTAGAATCTTATTTTAGTTATTTTATTTCTTTTCATTTTTTTTTTAGGATCTTAGTTGGCTAATGGAACCATAAAACTCATCAGATTAGATCATACCAAACAGCTTGGGTTAGATAGACAACCTCGGTCTGGATCTATCCTTCCCATTGATGGTGTGTCATAAATGTCTGTTAACAAATGGCACTAGAAGGACAGCATGAAATTCATTGATGACACGTGGAGGTCGTAAGACTCCCCCAAACAATCGTTCTCCTGTCATAACGTGTAGTCGCTCAGAAAATAATGCTACACTTGACCCAACTACTACCTCAAACACTACCCCTGACATTCTCATCGAACCAGTGACACCAGTTCGTCAAGGGTTTGATGTCCAAGAAATTGTTCACCAGTCAATCATAAGAACTCAAAGTGATTTATTCTGAATCAGACAACCTGGTAGACAACTTAATCAACCCCTTGATTTCACAAATCCCCGAGAACAACCTCAAGACATTGGTTTTCCCAAAAACCCTTTAGGTGGTAATATTACCAATCTTGTTGAAGCACTTATCCTTGGTGCAGGAGGATCTAGTATCCCACCATTCCCACATGGTTCTTCTCCACCCTCTTCAGAAGGGGAATCCTCGGAAGAAGGCAATTCTTCATATGAACCATCTCAACCTTCAAATCCAACAAATCCAATGGTAAACCAAAATAATCCTGCCAGACCTTGGCTCGATCAGTATGTCATGGTTGTGCCTGGACCCCAACACCCATTGCCTAAACATCCGAAGAAATGGCTGCCCAAATTTGATCCAGATTCGAAGCAATCAGTTGAGGATCACATCAAGAAATTTATGCTAGTTGTTAGACTCCGGAGTATCGAACACGAAGATTTTGTGTGAATATTATTCCCTTACACTTTTGAGGGGAATTCTTCAACTTGGTATTTTTCAAAACAACCTCAGACCATCGTCTCTTGGGACAAGTTCGAAACTTGTTTTCTACAAAAATTTGGAGATGATAAATCTCCAAAAGTCTTAGTAATGGAACTCTCTAGTTTGAAAATGAACCCTAAAGAAAAAGTTAAATAATTTAACCAGATATTCCTAACGCTGAAAAACAAGATCCCTGTAGATTATATGCTTGCAGAAAACTTGATTTTTGCATATTATACTAAGGCCTTGCATAACAACATAGCCATATGGGTTAAAAGGTCCAAAAAGAACACATTATTAGAAGCCTTTGAGGAGGAATTCCTGATTGAGAAAGACATTATGAGCTTAAAAGATAATCTAAGTAGTGAGGTTGAAACAACTTCATCTTCTAAAAGCAAAATAGAAATTCTCACTAGGCCTCCTCAAGCTAAAAATCAACAAGAAACATTAGACTTGGAGAGTTTGTAGAAAGATTTCCATAAATTATCCAATCAGGTCGTTGACTTGAAAAGATCCATGGAGGAGGCATCTACAAGTAAATGAATTTTTAGACCACCTTTTAGAAAACCTTTTCCTCCAAACCGGCCAAACCCAACCACAAAAGGTCTAAACTTCGAAGGTCTACAATATGCTTTGCAAACAATATTGGAAGCACATGACAATTATGTTTCTACTCTTCCTGAGAATCATGATGATATAGGTGAAGGAGAAACACGTGATGGGGATGATTCCTCTCCCCCCGTTTTCGGACACTTGTCAGACAACATCTTTCAAGCAAAATTTGAAATTGTCCATCCCTATAACACTAGAAGTAAAACACAAAACAAACCTTCACCCGAAACAAGTAAAAATGTGGTTTCAAAACAGCCAAAGCAAATTGAAATGAGACAAAACCCTTCTGCCCTAATTTTAGAGTATGATTTAGTTGAAGATATTAAAAATTTAACGGAAAATATTTTAGTTTTTTAATTGTTGAAATTTCCACTTATCCTACAGAAAATGCTCCAAAGCATTGTTGAAAATAATAAAAAGAATGATTTTATCAACAAGAAATCAGCAGAAACTGATTTAAACAAAACTAAAGATGTCCCATGTAAAAAGTCATCTAAAAACTAGGATAAAAGGGACTCATCGGAAAAAACTGTAGGAATCTTAGATAAAACTGTTTCAGGTACAACAATAAAAACTCAGTAGAATTATGTTGTTTCTGCACGAAAAAATGTGCCTCCTTTTTTATTAACTTTTGAAATTTTCAGTAGGAATGTACATAATTGTATGGTTTATTATGCCACCTAGTCAAATGTGATTCCTTTGTCTGTGTGCCAAAAAATTAACGCTGAGGTGAAACCTTTTGATTTAAATATCATTAAGTTAGATCGAATCCCAAGGTTCACCAAGTAATTGATATTATTGTTGTCGACATTCCTGAAGTAGATGGTCTTTTTTTTAGTAGATATTGGTTAGAATAGCTACATGGCTATTTTTCTACAGACTGGTCTCATTTATGGCTAACATAAAATTGGTAGCCCAACAAGATTAGAATAAACAGGGAACATTACCTCAAGTACACTGTGATAGATCTAAACGACCCAAATGATCCTTTTATTACTTCTGCAAATTCTATTGAGACACAGGGAATGAATACTTTTTTGGGAAATTTCATGACTGTAATTTCCTCTATCACCGACCCAAAGCATCGATCTGAAGTAATAGCCTATACTCAGGCAACAACTTAACCAAGTACATCGAACATTTCTAATGACAAACAAATATAGTCCTTATATTTTGATGGATCCAAATCCTAGGAAGGGGCAAGTGTTGGTTGTGTGCTTATCGATCCCATAGATAACAAAACATTTATTGCATGTTGGTTGGAGTTTGAATGTACTAACAACACAGTAGAATATGAAGCACTTCTGCAGGGACTAAGGAAAGCATTGGATATGGACGTGCAAAAACTAGTAGTATTCGGTGACTCTGAAATCGTAGTCAGACAGGTAAGAAATGTAATACATTGTTTATCACCACATTTGAAGAATTACCAAATCTAGGTATGGGGATTAATGCACAAATTTCTAGCATTTAATATAAATTCCATTCCTAGGACAAGTAATTTAAAAGTTGATTTACTAGCTAATGTTGCTTCTAAATTGTTTCCTATTGAAGGTCTTTCTCCTAACGCATTCTCAATCGAATTGTTATTCAGGCCGTCAATTCCTGAAAACATCACAAACTGGGGAGTATTTGATGATGATCAAGAGATCATAAATTTTTTGCATATGGAAGACACCTTCCAGGATGCAGTAATCAATGAAATCACTCGTGACTAAAATCTTTGAGATTTCACGGTAATATCTGATCCTCGATCTCCAAAATCATCATCTGAGCTGGTAAACTCTATCCCCAAATTTGTTGTTATATTAGAGAAATTTTATGACCTACATGAAAAGTTTAGAGGGGTAGTCAATTGCAAAACAAACAGTTCCTCTTTGTTGTACGAAATTGTAAACTTAGGAATGCAAGATAGTCCTCAAAATATCAATCTGGGAAAAGGGTGTTCTGAACAAGAAAAGCTTTTTTTTATAAAATTGTTCAAAGAATTTAAATATGCATTTGCTTGGACATATGATGATTTAAATACTTTCGACCCAAACATAATACAACTTGTAATTCCTATGAAACCCCAAACCCAACATTTCAACAGAAATTGAGGAAAATGCATTCGAAATTAGAACCTACTGTAAAAAATGAATTAAATAAATTACTCACTGCCAAGATCATTTTTCTAGTCTGACATACTCAATGGCCAACCTAGTCCCGGTAAGGAAGAAGAGTGGAGAAATTCCACTTTGTGTCGACTTTCGCAATTTAAACCGAGCCTCTGATAAAGATAATTACCCCATTCCTCCAATGGAAAAAAATTGGCAACAAGTATCTAGTTCTGAAAGACTATTTATTAGATGGTTTTTCATGATATAACCAGGTCCTTATGTCTCCTTCAGAACTGCTAAAAACCACTTTTAGTACCCTGTGGGGCACCTACGCCTACAGAAAAATCCCTTTCGGATTGATAAATATCGGTGCCACTTTCCAGAGGACAATGGACACTGATTTTCATGGCCTTATTAATCAGTCAGTTGTGGTCTATATGGACGATGTCACTGTCTTTTCCAAAAACAAGAAAGATCACATGTCTCATCTTAGGGTTGTGTTAGAACGATGTCACAAGTCTGACATTTCACTCAATCCTAAAAAATCAGTCTTTGTAGTAGAACAAGGGAAATTGATTGGGTTTATAGTTTCTAAGTATGGAATGATAATTGATCCTGAAAGAACCCAAGCCATTTCCAACCTTCCCCCTCCTTCTTCCAAAAAGGCCATGCAATCCTTTTTGGGTAAAATCAATTTTGTCAAATGATTTTTCCCAAGTTTTTCTAATATGGTTAGACCTCTACAAAATCTGATAAAAAAGGATTCCCTGTATAAATGGGGATCAAAAGAAAGTCAAGCTTTTGATTCTATCAGAAAATCTATAATTGAGGCACCCTCCTTGATGAGCCCTAATTTTTCCCGGGATTTCACATTATATACTTTTGCATCTGACAGATCTTATGTTGATGTGATCACATAGAAAAATGTTGAGAGAAATGAGATACCCATATCGTTTATGAGATCTACCTTTAAACGAGAAGAAATAAATTACCCCATGGTAGATCAGCAAGCGTACGCTATTTTTAAAGCTGTGAAACAATTCAGGTCTTACCTGTTAAAATCCGGGACAAAAATTGTTGTTCCTTACCCTGATGTGAGAAATCTGTTAGTACAAAAAGAGATGGGAGAGAAAAGGGAAGATCGGATGACACCATTTCAGGAATAAGACCTCAAAATATTACCTACCCAAATCGTTAGAGGTCAATGCCTTTGTAAATTGGTGGTTGATTCAGCTGACAAGTTAGAAAGGAAAATAAATACATCAACTGTAAATCAACATGATGAAAAACAAATATGTTGTGCACACACTATGACCAATTCATGGTATGAGAATATCATATTTTATTTGTTGCATGGATCTTCTCCTCGTAATCTTGATCCAAAAAATAGAAGAGCACTAAGACTTAAATCTGCATCTTTCCAATTAATTAATGATATATTATTTCGAAAGAATTTTGATGGTGTTTTTCTGCGTTGTTTAGAAAAACAGGAATCCAAAAGGGTGTTGGATGAACTTCATTATGGTGATGTCGGTGGTCATTTTGGTGGAGATACCACTGCCCACAAGGTGATAAGGGTTGGCTATTATTGGCCTGCCTTGTTTAAGGATGTTCATACTCTGTCCTTCAAGTGTATAATCTATCAAAAGGTTGCAGGACGGGTGAAAAGGGTAGATTTTCCTTTGCAACTTGTTACGATAGACACACCTTTTTAGCGGTGGGGCCTAGACATTATAGGACCAATCAATCCCCCTTCCTCACAATAACACAAGTACATTCTCATGGAAACAGACTATTTTATGAGATGGTCTAAAGCTTTACCATTAAAAGTGGTCAATACAAATCAGGTAGTGTCATTTCTGAACTCCCATATTATCACTCGATTCAAAATTCTTGAATGTCTAGTTTTTTACAATGCTTCTTATTTTTCTTCCCTATATATGAATGTTTTCTCTCTGGAAAAAGGGATTAAACTAAAGTACTTTGTCAGCTATTACCCTCAAGGGAACTGTTTGGCCGAGTCAACAAATAAGAATCTCATCAAGATTATAAATCCATCTCACACCTCTAGTTGTTGCCTTTCCTTTTTGTTATAAATCCATGTTCCAAATGAAGAAAAGAGGAGGTCGAGAGGCTCTATTTTTGTACTTTGACAGATTAATTTGAAGATAGCCTATCTTATCATTTTTTGTGTTAAGAATTCATTATCAGAAGGAAGTGATGTTTAGCTATGTTTTTTCTTTGTTTTGACTCTTAAACTTTGTTCTTCTTCAACAGCAAGTGTGAGAGGGTTGCTTAGGAGGATCCTTTGATATCTTCTACCTTGTGTGTTGCTAAATCTCTTCTGAAAAGGATCTTCAGATTATGATTCTTCTTCTACTGTATAAATAGTATGCTTGAAAAGGGTTTTCATGTCTTTTTGTTTGTAGTTCTATGTTTTCGCATAAAATTCTTCCACCTGAAAGCCTTGAAAGGATAAACATTGCTTTTGGATGATCTGTTTTGTTGCATATGGAAGATGATTTGTAGAGATATATTCATATGATTTTTCAAGTCAATAAGATAGCTTCATCCCTACCTCTCTCATAATTTCAAAATCAAATTTATTTTCGTATTTCTTGATGTGTAAGGCTTACCCCTATGCAGTCATGGGGTGACTCCTTGCGCTAACATTTTTGGTGCCATTGTCGGGGACGGATTTGAGTAGATTGAAAAGATCCCTGGGAAGAATGACATTGCACAGCTCCATCTTTAGATGGTGACTAAAGTTGGACACCTTCAAGACTTCACATTCACCATGGCGACTCCATTGTTCGTAATCTATTGGTGACTCCACTGGAATGAGACCAATTAAATAACTATGAAGGCTATCCTGGCCAGGAGGTTTTCCCCACTCAATTTCTCAGCCATAGATGATTATCCACATCTTTTGCCTCTTATTGATGAATGGCAAGATCTGTTGCCCATATTTTATGAAGGTAAGGATGCAGGCTTGTTGATCATGTTCAAGAATTTCATGCTTTGATGCAGCAACTTGACATCCATCATGAAGATATATTGATGAAAATGTTCATGCATTCATTGGATGGGGATGCACATAAATGGTATTTCTCATTACCCCCTTCCATCATTTCATCCTTGAAGGATTTCCATGGAGTATTCAATGAACACTGCAAAAGGTTTTATCCCTCTGAAAGTATTTGTCATAACTGATGTGAGGGATATGTAGAATGTTCTCAATATTTGTTAGATTACCCTGTTGAATATAAAGATTAAAATGATTTATTCGTTGTCCAAATGAAAGTATAAAGAATACTCATGTATTCGAAGAGGACAACATTCATAACTTTGTTTCAGATGAAAATCATGTGTATGAACAACTAGAAGTAGCAGTTACTACTGTTCCTGAAATGGATATTTTTAACAATTATATTCTTGATGAAATTATTGTTTTAGAGATTGATCATAGGTATGAATGGAAACCCATTTTTGATGAATATTCTAGTCATGATGAGCAACAAGCTTATCATATATTTTATCACTATGAAGATAGGGAGTATGATGCAGAGGTTGGCCTTGTCACAGAAGACATAACTCGAAGATTTGACCAGGAGAAACCCTTAGTAGAGGCACGTGAAGAGATTGTTTATACACAGCTAGAAGTAAATCAACAGTCATCAGTGGATCAGCAGCCACCTACGTCAATCCTTCTTCCACCTGTACCCATATTTTACAGTAAGCAACTTGAGGTTAAAAAAGAAATATGCTATCATTCCCATGTGTTTTGTCACCATTTTCATGACCCTGTAGGGATGTATATGGAGTTGCATTTCTAAAATGTTTTGGAACCTGTAAACTTTATTGTGTCAGCAGCAGTCAGAGGAGATATAGGAAATGTTTTCAAACCACTCTCATATCCCTCTTTTCTATTGTCAATCATTGGTATTATAAAGACTCGTGTCAACAAGTTGCTTGAATGGCTTTGGTGGAATTTTTCCTTCACCTAGCCCATTGTAAAAGTCAGTTAGCTTAGGTTTTGTACATAAATAAGCTCCATCAAGAGCAGGTGTGCTTTCTTTCTGTTTGTAAGTAGAGTAATATAAGTTGTCAATATGTTGTCTTCAGCACGATGCATCAGAGCATGACTCCACAACCCAACACTAAGGCACTAGAGCTGCAAAAGGATTTCTTAGAGCCTCACAGGGAGGACTCTATCCCCCATGAAGCTTGATGTTAGCACCAAGACCTACATCTAGAAAATTGACATAAGACATTAGTCAAATTTATTCCTAGAAAGTCAATGTCGAAAGTACTACCTAATCTCCTAAGATGGGTGTAGCAATGGCGTTGCGTAATTCCACAGTGTGCTACCAAATCTCCTGGGCGCTATGAATTTCACAATGCGCTACCAAATCTGGATCGGTGCTACCAAAATTGTAGGCCTGTTTGGAGGAGATGCTACATAAGCTTGCTACCCAGCGTGCTACCAAACAACGCTACCAACAAACGTCTAGATTCAAGGAGTTTGAGTTATCATTTTGGTGAGTGGCTGATGATGTGGAGAAGAGCAATGATTACAAGTGGCAGCATGATGAAAATGTTTAACAACTAGAGGACACTTGGCAATGGAAAGGAATGCACAGCAAAGACAACCGCGCCATTTAAATCATGTTGGATCGGTTGCCTACACAACTCCTTTTTTGTAGCAGTTTGTTAATAAATGTTAGCATAGGTGTTCGATTGATAGTTGTTGTTGGAGAATCCAATGTGAGTAAGGGTCGGCTCCCACCTCTAGTTGTTGCCTTTCATTTTTGTTATAAATCCATGTTCCAAATGAAGAAAAGAGGAGGTCGAGAGGCTTTGTTTTTGTACATTGACAAATTAATTTGAAGATAGCATGTCTTATCATTTTCTGTGTTAAGAATTCATTTGTAGAAGGAAGTGATGTTTAGCTATGTTTTTTCTTTGTTTTGAATCTTAAGATTTGTTCTTCTTGAACAACAAGTGTGAGAGGGTTGCTAAGGAGGATCCTTTGAGATCTTCTACCTTGTGTGTTGCTAAATCTCTTCTGAAAAGGATCTTCAGATTATGATTCTTCTTCTACTGTATAAATAGTATGCTTGAAAAGGATTTTCATGTCTTTTTGTTTGCAGTTCTATGTTTACTCATAAAATTCTTCCACCTAAAATCCTT